>PNEQ01062864.1:0-35510 GCA_003012365.1 Medauroidea extradentata
TTTCAGGTCTTTTTTTTGGGGGGGGGGGGAGAGCAAGATTTTTTTCGGTGACAGTGACCTTGTTGCATCTTTTCATTAATTAAGCATGTATAAATTAGAAACTTTAATAATAAAACTTCAGTTCTATGTGTTTAAGTTAGCATTATTTTCATAAGAAAATATAAAAAAAATTTATACAAATAAAGTTCTAAATCTGAGGGGGAGATGTGCCCCCCCGTAAATGATGCCCCTGCAGTAGTTGCACGAGACAAGGGCCTCAGCGATTCTCCCCACCTGCACTGAAGTGTGATAATATAGAGCAAAGTATCGGGGGAATCGGAGTCCGTCTTCTTCAAGTCTTCCAGCCGTCACCACCTCGCCAGGATTGTCTTGGGTCGAGACCCACGACGTGCCGCCGACCGTCGATAGCCGAACATACTCATCATCAGCCTCTGGTATCATGCCAACGGTGAGGTCTACGGTGACCGAAGAGTCGCCCATCATAGAGTAGAAAACGAATGTATTTAACTAAACAGCCGCTCACGTTGTATCTAAATTACGTAGTATAACATTGTAGTATTCCGTAACTAAACTATGTAGAGTAAAGCCACGGTATTTAGATAATGTATTTCGCTAAATCGTAACCCTCACCCAAAGAATTATCCCCTAATTAGTTTCAGTACAAGCGCCTACCTCTGACTACAGCCACCCAACCACTTCAGCTCTTGTGTGAAACGGTTCAAAATGTTTTATAACAATATGAAATTTGTATGTCTCTAACATTTGTTCTAATACATCTTGAATAACTTACGTCGAAATGAAATACCTTAAGGCCTTGTTATCGAGTTTTGCAGTGATTTCGAAAATATTATTTTTATTGCTAACTAATACTCATATCAAAATTTTGCTGCACAGTTTTGACACTTATAAGTTATAATTTGTAGCTGAATTTTTTTTAGAATTATACTGAACGGTTTTTTAGATTTCATTACCCAAAGTACCACGTTTTTCGTTGTGAAAATAAGCAAAAATTAAGGAAATTATTTTTTTGCTGGCGAATGGTACATTATTTTAAAAAACGCGTCCACATTATTGTGCATCGTGTGATTGCACATTGACTCAAATTTTTTCAAAACTACTTTATTTTCCATATTGTCAACTGTGACTAAATGATAATTAAATGGAATGTGGCTATTTATAATTTATAATTTTCTTTGGTCAGAGCTACCGTATGTACAAAAAAATTATTTTATGTTATGTCCCGAAGTCACCCCAAGTTTCCCAAGTCACCCCTGCTTACCGTGATACTAATTGGGGACCTAAATTCCAAACCATGCTAACTCCAAAATTTAAGAATTAGCAAAAAATAATAAATTCTTTTCTGTGTGTATTTATTTTTATTTGAAATATGATACTAATGAGAGAAAAATAACGTATTTTAAATAGTAATGTATTTAAGATTTAAATGCACACACAAAAAACAACTTTTTATTGCTATTTCATACATTTTGGAGTTAGCATGGTTTCGAATTCAGGTCCCCAATTCCATGCACAATCGATGTGAATTTGATTTCCGGCGAAGGCAACATGGTGTCCTCATGTTAAACGGGTTGGAAGTTGCTGCCGGCCGGCGCTGTTTTTTTTATCTCCCATATTTCGCGCAAGTGCGTTCCGTTGGTTCCTTATAGGTTATTCAGGATAAAGTGAGCACTTACGAAATCCTTGCTACTTATTCCTCTTCACATAATTTACTGTTTCTTGCACACAATTTAATATAAAAAATAGTAACTGAACTAACAGTGAAGGTGTATTGACTATACCGCAGTCAGAACATAACATCTAATTTCATTATACATATAATTTATTAGTAATTGTTCTACTCAGTATGGTCTGCAAAAGTGCTGTCTTTACCGCGAACCCACCTATACCTTAATTTCATTTAACAGTATAAATTCGTCAGTTCGTCTGGTCGACGAGTAAACAGCAATCCAATTAATTTCAACTACGTTTGATCTGTTGAATTACTTACCTCGATTATTAACATTTGTAGCATACAACAAAGCATACTTCAGCTTTTGATTACGTGGATTTATATTTATCAACTATGGTTTAAGCTCTTACAACTTCGACTAATAAACAATTCAACTTGGCTGTGTTTAAATGACAATCACTAGCAAAATTCTTTATTTCTGCGTAGATTCTGCATTGAAAGGGAATAATTGCTGTAGCTAATATACTTGCGTTAAAATACGGGCAACTGTCTTGGTTCGTTGTCGGTATTATCGGGAATATTTCTACAAAATTTGTCCTGTAGAAAGAGCAAACAACATCTTTTTACGTAACATGTTTTTACTTCTACAAAACAGATAATTTTTGTACGAACAATACACCGACAGCCAAACATGACTGTTATCAGTATTTAAACAGGTGTATGGTGACTACAACAATTCCGTTCTTTCAGTGTGAATTACAGACTAATAATTTTCAGTTATTTTAATTGGGTTTTAAATTACGTGCTACACCCATTTCAAACATCAGAATTTAAGCGTTAGTGAAAAATAATAAGAACAGATGCATTGAATTTTGTGTTATGTCTCGTGCGCTGGATAATTCACACAAGCTGTAGAGGGTGCTATCATATTATCATGGTGGACACAGAACCGATTTCTTGACTCGATATAATCTGTTCACTGTAAAGTCAGCACTTTCGAATCCCTAGTTATTTTTTACTTTCACTTGTTTGTAAGAACATTCCAGTACTATTAACGCTGTGTGCAAACTTGATCATATTCCAAGGTTACTGTCCGAGGCAACAATACATATATTTTATCAATATTAATACTGACAAAGTGTTTTTTTTTTCGAAATGCTAACACTAACGTGAAGAGCCTGAACCTATAAACTGATGGTTAAGTCGTGGGGGTAGGATTGATAAACTTTAAAATTGTTAACTTTCTAGCAAATCTCGAGTACTGCGGAACGTCAACGGTATTCTGTATAGTAGGGGTCTAAAATCATTTAATTTATTCTTCTTCTACATAATGGGGGTTTAGTGTAGTTGTCATATTATTTCTACCTGACAATGAACACACATTACTGAATAATCTTTCAAAACAGATGTAACAGTGTGGTGGAGCAGTGGTAAAACACTCGCCTCGCGTTAGGGAGGATCCAGGTTCGATCCCCGGCTCCCACCACCCTAATTTAGGTTTTCCAGGGTTTTCCGAAATCACTTCAGGCGAATACTAGAATGATTCAAACATGCCTAGGCTGACTACTTACCCCTTTCCTCCCGTGTTCCTTACTAAAAATTGTGGTAGGTTCCTTCCATGTTGTTTACCTGGGTCAATGGTCACGTCTCTAATACACGGAAAAATATATTTTGTGGCACCTAAAAAATATTTTCTGGATGTTTACCCTGCAAAATTTATTTTTTGGTTAGTACAACAAATATTTTTTTGACGCCACTAAAATATTGTGGCTACCACAACATTATTTTATGGTTACTACAAATTAATTTTGCAGGGAAGACTTTCTACATAATATTCCTTTCATTGTAACCTCACTATTATGACATTAAGTGCTATTTACCTACCTTCATGTAGATGTCTAGTTATTATGTAACTTATGTGTGCTAAAATTTAAAGGCGTGTGAACTACGATGTTTTACAGCTTATTCTATTTAATATTGAATTAATAATGTATTATAGTAGTCCGACTATTTTAATTTAAGTAATTAAGAACTGTAAATAATGAGTAGATTAAATTCTGTACACTAACTTAAAATGGGATTCTAAATACTTGAGAAGGTAGCGACTAATAAAATAAGATACAGCATTTTTTATGTAAATATGATTTTTATCACATATTTAATGAAATGTTAATTAATATGGGTTATATTACTGAAATTTAATGAGTGTATCGTCCAGATTAAGCCTTTAGTAGAGTAGTTTGTTGTTTGGTAACTTTATTGTGCTACTGTAAATGTGATCACCGTAGTATGATACAGGAAATAATAGATTTCGGGACTCTAAATCCCAGAATCACAGCGACTCATAGGCTCATCCAACAATAATATACTTAATTTTATTATTTTTCGCTTTTTTTTAATTCTGAAAATAAAAATGTTAAATCGGCTACCATACCGCAACTCTACTTACCTTGAGCAACAATACAAGCATAGCAATAGAACTAGTAATGTATAGTTAGGTCGCCATTTTTCCGGAAAATTTTGAATATAAAAAAATTGCCACACATATTGCGGTGTAATTATATATTAACGGTTAAATCGCAGTGTCAGTACTGTAGTGAAATGTAAATATAATTTGCAGTATAGCCTAATCTCATATTTAACATTTTTCTTCTTAGAATTCCAAATAAGCGAAAAAAATAAAATTTTAATACGGCGTCTGAAACCGAGCCGTAATAGAATATCTGCCTCAGTGAACCCAGAATCCCCGTCAAGAAGACTCGTAATTGTTAGGTGTGGTAAATTAATGTAGGATTGAAATCAATACGACTAACTGGAGGAACGAGCTACATTTTGACTGATAGGTACAGGTTCTTTTTTTTTTTGTCTTTTTTTTATGTGTACAACAAAGATTGGTGAGCGTTAGAATTGAATTTTTTTTCTGCAACGCTGATTATTACTTTAATTAATGATGATTTTAACACCAAAATCTATTTTAATATAACGAATTTTACGTTGGTGATATGAAAACATACGTATTTAATTTACTTGAAACAACAGTTCGTATTAAATTAAAGCATGTGGAAGGATAAAATGTTGAAACTTCGATTGTGACTCAAACATTGCAACATTAGAAAAAATACTCTATGTGTATATATATATACAAGCAAAAACCAATAAAACAAGAGCAATCACATAACTGAACGATAACATTCGGTTGCTCCGTCTTCTACTCTCTGGAGAGCCTTTTTTTTTTTTTTGTAAATGAAAGAATGTCATAAACTTTTTCATTCCCCAATCCCAAAAGCTGTACTACTGCATCATCTCTTTCTATTCCCGTAGGATTTGGGTTTTACGATGCGGCAGTTGCGTCAAGTTCCTCCGTGCTTAATTAAGCCGGGCGGCGGCAGGGACATATTTCCACGGCAAATCAAACTAATTTCCTCCCTCGCGATCCTTAATCTCTGGTCCCCCTCCCCTCCCTCCTTTCACCGCGGTTGAAACCCGTCTACCCTCGGAGTCCTGGTCAACCCCCCTCCCAAAAGACCCCACCCCTGAAAGACATGATGCGGGGGGTGCCAGGGCATGTATATTATGGTACGCAATAAACTGAGTACATTGGACGCCTTCTTGTCTAGAATAATTATTTAAAAATAATTTTACCATCACTTGCAGACGTTAAATATTCAGTAAGAATAATTACTACACTTCGATTTCTTTGTTTATATTAAGGGGGGAATTCCGAATAATTTTAATTATTTTAATAAATTTTATATTTACACGCGATGTGGTTTGTTTTATAGACATACGCTATGGCTTTATTTTAATGAATTGAATTTCTTTAGCTTTCTTAGTTTTTGTATTATAGCATGTTAAAGTCCAAATTTGCATATAACGTGTTTATTCTAGTAACGAAAACCAATCAACTTACCGAAATGAAAAAAAAAAAAAAATCCACGCTTAAGAACACTGTGACGGACTACGCCGAGACATGTATAAAAACAACATTGATTTGTTTTTAATTTTTAATTTAAAAAATATATTACTTTTTTAATTTAAATTTAATAAATTTTTAAGAACAAAAAATAATTCAATGCGGTTTTATATACATGTCTTGGCGTAGCCCGTGACACTGTCCTTCAGTGAGAACTTTTTTTTTTATTTTGGTAAGTAAATTGGTTTTTCTTTCTTGCATAAAACTGTTTAATGCAATTTTTGACTTTAATATGATATAATACAAAAACTATAAAAACTAAAAATTTTCATTATAGTTAAAAAAACTGTCACAATGTATGGCTATAAAACAAACCATATCTCGTACAAATATTAAAAACTTTAAATTAAGTGAAAGTAAGGTTAATTCTACTATAGGTAGAAGATCAATGTTAAAAATTAGTCACAGGGAAAATTTCTGCCGCTTGAGCGCTGCCAAGTACAGAGCTTTCCTGAATTTCAAGTTACACTAAGTTAATAATTTGAAACGCGAAATTAGTTTATTTCCAAGCCAATTTAAATTTAATTTTATTACAGTTTTGAATTTTTCTGGTTCTTTTGCGATAGCAGCGAAACTAACGGCAGACATTTTCCCTGTGTCAAACTCTCACGTAAGAAAACACATTTTCTATCCAACCTTCAGTAAAATTAACCTTACTGAAATGTGAAAAGTAACTAGGTTTGCAGAAGTGCTCACTTTATCGCAACCCGGCTATACCATAACTGTGGCGTGTGTGCCTGACAGGTTTCAAACTGCAAACCAGCCCAATTCTCGCAGGGAGAGCTTCATTATTCTGCCCTGCGACGACAATGCGGGGAAGAGGTAGGGTGAAGGGAGGGGGGACGGAAAATGAAAACCGTTACACACTTTGCCGTTTTCATCGTTTCAAGTTGTCACGAATAAATTGCACATCCAGTTCCGCGGGAACATCGGACGTTGAAACTCTGCCACTAAAAGGAAGAAACAAAATTCATATTTTTTTTTTTTTTAAGTCACATGAAGATTGACAAAATCCCATCTGAGGCGTTAAATAGAGTTTAACTTTGCAATGGCGAGTTAACTAACGAGACAGGTGTTCTTGAAATGTATGACTGAATGTTCAGACGTGTCATTTAAGAGTGCGTGGTAGATAAATAAAACTCTGAAAACATCAATTGAATTCTACCTTTTTTTCGAAGCCCTATATGGATAAAATCCTCAATTGCAATCCTAGATAATGGTATTTGCCAACTGTATGAGTAAATATTGATCCAGAATTTCTAATTCGTTATCCGTGATCTCTTGCGCCGTAGTTAAATGCACGAGGTTCCGGCGTCAGAGATTGTGCCTCAGAAGTTTGTAACACTGGAAACAATTTTGTTTAAAACGTTGGCCAAAACTATTGTCTAGGATTGCTATTGTTTAAATTCCGCATATTGGCTCCAAGAAACCTACAGTTATAGATTAATACTTTTAGCGTTGAATTATGTACCACGCCCTCTTAAGGCGTGTTCTTTTAGTTTGTACTCTTTTTGCCATAATTATTTTTTTAAGCTTAAACGAGAGTAGATATCAAAAATCTGTCTGGCATGTTTGTTTAAAATGGTTTTCGTTGTAGCAGCTAATTTTTTCAATGCAACAAATTATTCGATTTCGACTTAAAAATCAACCAGATTTTCGTTAGTTGCATAATCAGCTAAAGCCACAGTAATTACTGCCTTGAATAAATCAGCCAACATGGAGAAGACAATTTTAAATAAAACTGCCAGACAAATATTTTTATATATGCTCTCATTTAGGCGAGAAAAAAAATTCGTGTCGCTAAAAAATTAGAAAACTAGAGAGAACATGGCCTTAGCTCGAATTACGAACTGAAGCACAGGTTTTCCCTTAGCAAAACGCAGATTATAACACAATATGGATCGTATAGTAGGCTTTACAATGCCAAACAGCAAAGTTATGAGACAAAAATTTAATTTCGATACGAAAACACAAAATTCTACTTCAGAGAATATGTTTTAGTTTTATTTCTTGGTTATTCCTTAAATACACTCAAATATAACTTGCATTGTAGCTATCTTTAAAATAAAAAATGCCAACGATAGGACATGCTCAAATATCCCTAGTAGCAAATACAATTATTTTTCAGCTGGCTAACTGTTGGCAGAAGCGGCCAATGTACGCTAGTATGATCGTCTACTTTTGCTGGAATGGTTTTTAAAGTCTTGCACTTTAGTTTTGCATCAGTTTTTAAAATGTTTTTTTTTAAACACAAGTTAATACATATATCAAAAATTCATTCTGGCAGTTTTAATACTTATCATCGTTTGTATCTGAATTTTTATGTTGTAATACACCAAACATATTATTAGATATTTGCCCCTGATATTGCACATATTTTGTTGTCAAAATAAGCAAAAATGAAGCAAAATAATTTTTTTGCTAGCAAACGGTACGTTATTAAAAAAAACCTTTAGCAAAATTGTGTATCGTATGACTGTACACAGTCTCAAATTTTTTCAAATAATTTGGATAAAAACATTTGAGTTATTTACAATTGTTTAAAATAAATTAAATATCATGACCTTAATCGGGCCATGTCAGTAAATATGTTTGTAGTTATACTGAAATAATTTTAATGTGGGCAGCTTAGATTAAAAAGAATGACATATTTCAGTATACGGTTCACAAGCACATTGACAAACTAACCCACAAGCATTTGAGTATAATAAAAATACTTGTGGTACACTTGTGGTTAATGTGTGGGTGATTTCATTATGCATCATGTATGCCACATGTGGCAGCGGGTGCATTCCGAATGTTTACTGCCCGTGGGCTGCTTATCACGATCAGATTTGCACAAGTGGACAAGTTGATGTTTGCTGTTTGGGATACCTTCGCGTTTACAGAAACTGTATTTGTATCTTTGTAGTTTATTGTCTGTCATATGACGGATAAAAATACTACTTGGACCTTTGCAGATAAACGTTTTGGAAGTGGAGAGGAGGGGCGCGTACGGGTACGTTTCCTTGCTATAAATTCAGTTTTAAGGCAGTTTCTTAGGACAAATTTTAATTTTGCAACATACCAGTTGAATATTTTTGCACAAGTAGATTATTTTGATTTATTCATAATGTGAACCCAAAATATAATATCCTTAGCTCAATATTGACCTAGCTCTAATGACACTCATTTTAATTAATAACTAAATGTTGTCTTACAGAAAAATTTGCAGTTTTTACCGTCTACAGTTGAATTATTTATTTTAAGATAATGCCCATTTATTCAGAGTTTAATTTCGCTGCCGGCTAATAAATTTATGGAATCCGTTGTAAATATATAGAGGACAAAATTAAAGCACAGTAAACGAGTGAAACCAAGTTAGCCCGGAAATAGGCACACCTTAAACTATTATCTAAAATAGATTTCACTTCTGCAGTTAAACTTTTCAGGTTTAAATCAGTCTACACGTTTTATTAATGTTCAAAATGTTTTCTAACAGTGTAATTGTGGGCATTTAAGCGAATGAAATATTATCATTTTGAAACGCTTCAGTGCAGAGCTTTGCTTTTCGGTGGAGGAATAAAATTAATACTGGGCATACATAAATCACACACGGCTAAAAAAAATGCAGTATTAAAATGGGCTTATGTAAAACACACACGGCAAAAAAACGGCAGGGTTAAATGTTGTAAACGGTTATATAATCAACATGCAGGTATTTTCGAACGGTAACTTTAAATTGCTCAGTTACTAACAGGTTATAATTACAATTGCTGAGTTTTGTAATTTCCGTACGTTAATATAACAACTTGCTTTGGTATTTTGTTTTTCATATTTTTTTTTTTTTTTGTTTTTCTGCAACATATAACTTTGCTGTACAAAAACACGTGAATAAAACAATGATTTACTCTATTACTTAAGGTTAAACGTATTCAGCATGTTCCTCATTTTTGTACAGCCATAAGAGAGCCTGGCTTCTAATTCAAAACTTTAAAAATAAAATAATGTAATAACCGTTCTTGATTCAGCACTGACTGCAACAGTAATGCCACCAACTGCCCACGCGCCAACTATGAGTATTTGGCAGGTATGAATTTTTTGTCCGTTAAATAAAAATAAAACGAGACTGATAGCATGTCGATTCACATAAGAGCCGTAGTAACGTCGTCAGATATGAAGTGTTTGCTACTGTGTTACTGTAGCGTACGAGATGTTTAAGGGTGTTCAAGTGCGAAAAAATAATAATTTTATATATTTATGAAACAGTGTTAGTTTTGTAGACGATACTTGTGAGTGCAGTTTCCTCTTACAAAACCATTTTAGCTCTCATAGTTTTCTCATAACGGTGCGACAAAGTCAAAACTCGTTAGTTCTGCTGCCATGCAAATAGTGAAAACCAACTAACTGACCAACTTAAAATAATTCACTATAAACTAACATCCGATGAGCTATGTAATAAAACATTAAAATACCCGCAACGTAATATTTTGATTTTAAAAAAAGTTCGCAAAAGTACAGGAATAAAGTTGAACATTCAGCAATTTTTTAAAATATAAAAATAGTTCACGGGATTAAAAAAAGTTTTATTACGTAGCCCGTGGCATGTTATTTCACTGTGAATTATTCCACTTACGTAAGTCAATTGGTTTTCACTATTTGCATGGCAGCAAAACGTGCCAATTTTGACTCTGATGCACCGTTATGAGAAAACTATGCGAGGTAAAATTATTTCGTAAGAGTAAACTGCACTCACAAGTATCGTCTACAAAACTAACACTATTTCATATAAATATAAAATTAACGATTTTATCGCATTTGAACACACTTAAGGCGGTTCCCTATATGGACTGCGTTTGTGTGTGAGGCAGAAAATCGATAAAGCGCAAGGTCGTCTTCGGCCGACATGTGTAACGCAGTTTGACCTCTACGTGCAAGCCACTCAACTGGCGCATAGACCTGTACTAGTATTCATTTTCCTATGCGACTTTAAGCGTTGACCATATAATTTTATTTGTGAGAAGTATAGTTTAAAGTCCAACGCATGCCTCTATTTGTGTGTCTTTAGATTCTCGTTTCTGTAATCCCAGATACGGCAGTCTGAAAAAGCCGTTTTTAGCCATTTTGGGAGGCCCGAAAATCATATTTAAAACACGCGTACCGAATATTTGAGCTTATGGCGTCATACACTGACGTGTGAGTTCTTTTAGTAGACGAACCATTTTGAAGCACGTTGAGTAGTTCCGTCAAAAAATGAATACTCGCAACTTGCTGCAACGCATTCCAAGCGCAGGTAGGGAACCCCCTTAAGACGAAATATAAACACGTGCACCAGAGACTCAGACCTGACGCGCGGACAGTAATTGATAATGCTTAAAGCTATTTTAAGAATTATCTAATCATTTACTGATCAGCCAATGAAAAATCTGTTATTCCTCGACGGAAAAGACATCCGCTTTGAGGCGATGAGGCAAGCTTAAATACCAAGCACTCCCAGGTCCCGTTTAAGCAAGTCGTGTTACAATTATACAAAATTCAAATCTGGTTAGATATTCTGCGATTCGTTATCATTACCCTATATGTGAGTAAGATTGTATTATGAGATAGTTACGAAAATTTCGTAAATTTTAATCAGATTTTTTTATTGGATGAATGTATTATTTAAGGGCTCCAAAGCGACGGAGCTGTAAGGTCGACCTTGAAGCGCGCATCAAATGCCGCGTCGCCTCAACGAGCCAAGCGCTGAACTAACGTGCAAGCTTCCCGCCGAACGGTTTTTACTATGGGACTTTGTTGGGTTTCCTTATAATTTTATTGGTGTACAGTCTGAAAAAATAGTTCATGGCTAGTTTCTGAGTTCCGTATACATCCGGTTAGTAACTTTGAAGTACGGCAGTCTCAAAAGGTCGTTTTGTAGGGCTTTGAAATAGTGTTTTTAACGAGCATGGAGTCCTATCAATGATAATCCGTACTTGTACGAAGTGTATTTTCTTTTTGAACGTTCGCATAATGAGCGCACGTGGAAAATTTTCATGAAATAGAACGTGTTTACGAAGACGCGTGTTAGCCGGATTCCTAAAGAGGAATATTCACCGGTGTTTCATTTACACGTTTGATGCTTGGGAACACCGAAGCGATAGGAGCAAGAGTACCACTCTCGACAGGAAGCATATCTCGTCTATTCACGGCGCGTTAAGGGTGTTCAAGTGCGATAAAATCATAACTTTATATTTTTATGAAATATTGTTAGTTTTGCAGACGATACTTGCAAGTACATTTTTTCTTACGATACAAATTAAGCTCTCATAGTTTTCTCATAACGGGGCATGAAAGTCAAAAATTGCTCGTTACACTGTCATGAAAATATTGAAAACCAACTTACCTACTTAAACAAAATAATTCACTGTGAACTTACATCCCATGAGCTATGCAATAAAACATTTTAAAAACCCACAGCGTAATATAACCACTGCAAATACTAAAGAGCGAGGCCTTAAGCGGTGAACATATCCGTGAAAAGTTTGTCGCAAAGTTTAGTGCACATCGCAATCTGAGTTTCATAAACATCCGGTTAGTACATTTTGAAGTACCGCAGTCAGAAAAAGACGTTTTTAGACACGTCAAAGGGCTTAGAAGCAGTGTCTTAACAATAAGGTTCCGGCCTTGTCTAAAATGTGTTTTCTTTTCGTACGTTGGCAAAGTGGACGTATGTGGAATAGTTTCGCAAAAAAAAAACGGTTTACGAACACACTGCAACGCATTTTGAGCGCTTGGTAGGTGGCCTCCTTAACGCAAGCATGCTCCCAAATCTCACATGTGTGCTAAAGATGCATGCGGATTGCCTCCTTAAAGGGGATGAACACTCGCAATTTTAGATAACGGAACTTCTACATTTAATTTGGCCTACACGTTTTTTGTAATGTTTTATGCTTCCTTTTATGCTTGTATAGAGCTGGTATTGCTTGACCATTATTGCTCATTTTATATCTGTGATCATCCAAAGAAAAAAAATTGGATTTCTTCCACTGGAAGGTTAATAGTCAAAAACTAAGAAAGTTACTGAAGACGTGACAATTTGGTAATGTTTAAGAAGGTAATGTTGGTCCCATGTCAGACGGGAAACTGTAATTCATCTCATTGTAAAGAACTTAAAGTAATAACTGAAGAATTCTAAAATGGCAAGTACTGATTCCAGAGTTACTACGTAAACCATTAACTCGCAAACCTATAACGCTACGTGTGCTGGAGTATTGATTGCCGTGCATGAGAACCCAATTGTATTATGCAGTTCAAGTGGGAAGGTCGTATTTTAAAAGATTTCTCTGAAGCCTTAGGCCCTTGAGGAGGGACTGAGGGACTCCAGCTATCTCACCCTGTAAGGGTAGCATTAATCCTAAGCCCTACAATCCCTAACACAAGAACAAATGGCAAAAGGATACATCTGCTACTGTTTGGATCATAGTAGGCCGGTGAATAATAAATATTCAAATTGGCCAATAAAATTTACTCCATAAAATTACTTGGACGGCAAACAACTGAAAATCACAAAATACACTTTTGGTGCTTATCTACAAACTACCTAATTTTCAGGTAAAGTTCTCAACAGTCTAGGCAACAAAAATGAGCGAATTATTTAGCTGACTGGATATTCTTTTATGTAAACCGAATGTTTTTCTTGAAAACACTTTCTGATTACTGTTCCGGTAAACTTTCCAAGAAAGCAATATTACAGTATCTCCGTCTTAAAATCAGAAAGGATCCATTCACGTGCAAAATAGTCAGACGTTCGTCTCTTCCGAATTTCTGGCCAGAAATATTACTATCGCTGGTTACCTTAACATCCGCCGGAAATGTTCACAAAACACGTCGAGGTACTGAAGTCCAGCAGAAACGCCACGTTGCCTGGGCTGGTGTTGGACTGGTCAAAGTGGGTGGTTGTCGGCGAGCTTCTTTCCATACTCAGTAGACATGCAACAATTTCAACCATTTTCGAAATAACTATCATCGTGAAAGGCATTGCATAATCCTTCCTCCTTCCACTATATAATCGATAGTCATCCGACCCTCAAGAACTGGCCCGATACCCCGCCAGGAACATGTCTTCTCTGCTACACATGTGCTTCAGACCGCCGCTATCGTGACAGTGTTTAATCAGTTCGCTCGTCTCCCTCCGCTGCCTCGCAGCGCCACTTTCGCTCATGCCTAGTTTCCGTTGCAAACATACACTTACTACACATCAGACTAAAATATAATAAAAACCAATACAAAATTATTAATAGTATAACTATTATTTACCCTGTAAATATTTATATTATAACTAAAATCATTTATTCTCGCAGGAAAACCAACTTCTCCAACAGAAATTTCCTAACTTGACACAAATGTTCTTACTCGAGACAATCACACTTGTCTCATCTCCTTAGAAAATTTCCAAAATACAACGTGCATTTCATTACAGCTTCACCCCAAAAGAAATACTTCTGTGAAGATAATAATAAAAATTTGGCCTTCGCGGCAGAGACAAACTTTGTAGCTACTGTTTTGGTCTTTTCGTAGAATCGTATTCCAATAAGGAGTTTTTTTCTTTATTTTGCAATTATAGTTTTCGGTTGGCCGTTGAATCATGCTCAACGAACTTGTAAACATAACTATATTATCGTTTTCTGCAAACACTTGTGCATGGTTTTGAACCGATAACTAGAGCGTGCGCATACTTTGTTTGTTTGTGAGGATAAATAATCTTGCCACCATCACCCCCTCCTTGTCGTACGCTATGGCATTTGGTTTTACTGTCGTTTCGTGAGTTAAAATGTATGCCTGCTAATTCAGATTCTTGTAAATCCTTCACGTATAAATAAATATATATATAAATGGTCCAGCAATGACACTGAGCAGATAGTAAGCAGGAAATCAGTCGCAATGAACACGTGACCATTACAAAGCTATAAGAGGCAACGCGCTACAGAGGTCGTACAGCAGCCGATAATTGTCGGAGCCCGATCCGACCCCGATAATACCGGAACCGGAAGAGACCTACAAACGGTCCCTGATTTATGGCTGTCCGACACGGAAATTTTGTGATGTCGAATGATACAGTGACGTACGTACATTTGTCGATTTCATCGGAACTGGACGTTTATGGCCTACGTATTGATCAGTTTTCGCTGTAGATGTGGAGAACCAACACCTGTCTATAATTTAACTGGACAGTTCATATTACTGCTACTGTTGTACCGGAAACGAAAACACATAGCATAAAGCAGCATACGTTATACTGGGTCGACCCAATGCTACAAGTACGTAGTGTGGATGAACCATTTCTTCAAGTTTGTATGCTACAGTTTCAATGCTTAAATTTGTAACTGTGTTATTCTCTTAAGCCAAGCAGTGGAGTGCGTTTACGAATGATTTTACCTGTGTTACCCTACGAAGATCGAGTCAACTGGTCTGCGACCACTATGTATAAATGTCATTCGGGATAAAGTGAGCACTAAGGATTTAACCTAGGGTAAAAATCACTAACCGATACTGCATACAATTTAACATAAACAAAGTTGCCTTACTCGTTGTACAGTTGACAGCGAATTTCCAAATGTAGTTCCGCGTATTTTCTTAATTAAATACAACAACACTGAAATAAAATCAACAGACTTCAACATATTTGTGTTCGGTATAAGTAACAAAAATTTATTTATCAAAATATATACAAGGTTCCTACTAATGACTTTACCATTTGTATTAAACGTTCAAACATAATGTGAGGTGTCCAGATAGGTCAGACACTGCTAGCCGTTACGAGTGGAAAAAATACGAATGGTCTGAAAGTATAAATTTATCAGATATATTTTAAGTACTCATTTCATCGGACCGTCTATATATGTACACATACATACACAAGGTGTTTTAGAACAACACCGGCAAACTTCGTTAGGTGATTCCTTACGAAAAAAAATAAGCAGAAAATATGTTTTGCACTTTTCGCCTAAACTTAATATTGAGGGAGTAATGCAGCTCTGAATATCAGGGTTAAAAATGGCATTTTCCCAAAATAACAAAAATTAAATAAAATAAAATAACAATATCCTCAGTATTGCTTAAAGCTATTGGTATATTGTGGCCGAAAGTGAATGCTGCTTGATACCTTCCACTTTTATGAAAATAGCAAAGAAGACTACCCTCTAATTGCAAACAACTTTTTTACCATCCGGATTTTCGAACGTTTGGTGATGGTTAGAGGTACGTCAATTTCGCGGATTTATCTGGCAGTAGCCTAGATTGTTCAGTCCTGTACACGCTCTGGATACAGTCGATTATTATTCATTGACTTAAGCGATAGCTCTATGAATAATTTCCTTGCTTACTACTTGCTTGCAGTAGTCAAATGCGTTTCGTGACAGCCGCCAGCTAATCGCACACGTGATTATGAAGTATATATTTTTGGCGATCAACCTGACCTGGAATGTATTTGCGAAATTGACGTACCTCTAATGATGGTTTATTGAGTAATGAGAACTGCGTAACAAAAAAGGTCCCCTTGTTGCAACTGTTTAGGACATGCCGTTTCTCAAAACACACTTGAATATTTGGGCAGACATACAGAGCCTACATGTTCCAACTGGCTATGAGAACAACCATTTTCGTTCATAACTGGTTGCAATGATACGTACGTAGAATGCTAGGAACAAACTGGTCTACGACTTTAACAGTATTGTACGTGTTGTTTACAGTGAATGTCCACCATCATCTGTGCGCTGAGCACATCACTTGCATGTTCGCAGCATTTCCTATGCTCTGTGTCTGCACAAATCTTCAAGTTTGTTTTGAGCATAAACGGTATGTTCTAGACAGTTGCAACAAGAGAACCATTTTTGTTACACATGTTTCGTTAATAAATAAACCATCTTCAAATGTTCAAAAATCCTGACGGTAAAATAGTTGTATGCAATTAGAGGGTAGCTACCCCTGCTATTTTCATAAGGGTGGAACGTATCAAGCAGTTTGTATGTTGGTTTGAAGTTCCCAATAGTATTACGCAATGCTGAAAATATTGTTTATTTTTTCATGCCATTGCGCTTCTCAAATTTTAAAGGAACACGATTTTAAATGTTGACGTTCACAGCCTCATTAC
The DNA here is from genome assembly GCA_003012365.1 of Medauroidea extradentata. Taxonomy (NCBI): domain Eukaryota; kingdom Metazoa; phylum Arthropoda; class Insecta; order Phasmatodea; family Phasmatidae; genus Medauroidea; species Medauroidea extradentata. Next base: position 16,771 of record PNEQ01062864.1, read on the forward strand.
TCTCTTAATATTAAGTTTGGGCGAAAAGTGCAAAATTTCTGCTTATATATATTATATATTTGTGTGTGTGTGTGTGTGTGTATATATATATATATATATATATATATATATATATATATATATATATATATATATATATATATATGTGTGTGTGTGTGTGTGTATGTATATACAGGGTGGAGCTGAATTCGACCGACAAACTTCGGGTGATTCCTAATGAAAAATCAAATAGAAATTATTCAGGACACTTTGTACCTAAAACCAAAATATTAAAGGCGGTATGAGCCCTTAATCAGGAAAAATTTTAAGTGAATTGTTTGTAAAATAATGGAAATGAAGAGGCATTTAATAATGACAAGTTGAGCATTGCATAATACCATCGGGACCTTAAGATACACATTAGAATCACATCAATACCTTGCACCCTAATACAAAATACCTGGGTGGCTACCCCTTTAATAACATGCCACTTTTCTACCATCAGGAATTACGAATTTTTAATGAGGTTTTCTGTTAGAGAAGCACGTCAGAAGTAAATAAGGTCGCCTTGTTGTAAATTCGTAGGACCAGCCGTTTTCGTGTAAAATTCGTAAAAAGAGTGGGCTGCAGTAAGACAGTTTTACTACATAGGCAATACGGCATACACGTTTGAATGGCTGGTTGCCTTATCAACTGCTATGACTGAGGGATGGGAGAGAATGGAGGCCTAACATCTCATCAACAGCTAAGATCATTAGATACAGTAACGCAAAGAACTGAACAATGTCAGAGAACCGGGAAAGGAATCGGCCATGACCAATATCAAGGGATTCAACCCATCATTCGCCTGGAATAATTTCGGGAAACCATGGGAAACTGGAACAAGGATGGGCGGAGTCGGGAATCGAACCCGTATATTCCTGCAACGTGATACACTTGTACCACCTCGCTCGTTGACAAGAATGGAGGAATATGCACGCATTGTACACGTTATATTAACAATAAAGTACTGTTACATTCGCAATAATTTTTCTGTGTGATTAAAGCCAATGAGTGATTACAGACATACTATTCGTATTCCCCACGCTGCTGTACATGTATCGCTGTAATCGACTAACGGGGATTACATACGAAAACAGTGGGTCGTGGGCAGTTGCGAGAAGAATCCACTTCTGGTACCTACGTCATACTGATCAATAAACGTGTTCGTATAACTGGGGTATGCATTCTGGCAGTTCATATAAAAATCCGCAGCCATTACGACATCTCGAACAAGCAAGGTAGGAAATTTAAAGTGAGGACACGAATTGGAAATTTTGCGAGGTCATCCAGAAGAACACGTAATAATTAAGTGTTATGTAATCATATTCAGTAGATGTATTATATTCTACAATTTTTATAACGTTCAAAATGTATTAGAGTACACAACAGTGAATTCAGTGAACTTTATGGATCCAAATACACTACACAATGTAATATTTTCTTGTTTATATTACAATCATTGAAGTATTTTCACAGCAATGAGTGATTAAGAAAACCATATTTATGTAGGGACAAAAAGAAAACGGACTATTGAAGACAGATCGTGACCTGACGTCGTACACACAAATACTACAGTATAAAGTGGAATACTACTGACGACACCAAGATCTCTGTCGAAAATAAAGTAATATATTTAATTCATGATTTCATAAAAGTTTACTGGCCGTCTTTAGTTTTGCAGTGGTTTCGAAAATAGTTTTTTCTTAACGCAAATAAACACCCTACAACGAAAATTCATTCTTACAGTTATAACACTTATATATCATCGTTTGTATTTGAATTTTTCTGTTGCAGTACACCAAACGGATATTTAGATATTTGCCCTTGAAATATAACATATTTTGTTGCCAAATTAAGTCAAAATGAAGCAAAATAATTTTTTGCTATCAAACGGTATATTATTTTATAAAACGCTCTGCCAAAATTGTGTATCGTATGACTGTACACAGTCTTAAATTTTTTGCAGAGCATTTGGTTAAAAAGTAAATAAATTAAAGACAATGGCCTTAAATTGTATTTATAAAGTCCGGTACACACTAAATTTAATTTTCTACTCAATTACATCAATATCAATTTTATACCAGAATTATGTAGCAAAACTTCTATGTTGCGTACACACTGTCACTGTTTACTAACAACTTTCGGTGCATAAAGAAGAAAAATATGTTTGTAATGTTGTTTGCTCTAATCCATAAAGTATAACTGTAGAATTCCCGAAAACTATTTAACAGACAAGACACGCAAGTGATTCTCAAATAAGTTACACTGTCTTGTGTTACTTAGGTTTCGATAACTCCGGCAGCCACTGCTTGGCAGGAAACAAGAATTTTATTTCTATTCAAGTCACATTGGCAACCCTGCTTGCGTACATCGCATGTGCCGCCGCTGTAAGTATGAATAGCGCATGTGAGTGAACATAAACTACGATGAATAATAGGACTAGCTCTATCTGAGAAATTAAGTACGGAATTGTGCCTGGAACCAGCGTAGTTGCGGTACACACTGTCGCAGTGCCTTTTGCACAGAATTAGGTACGAAATTCCGTACTGAATTATAGATAGTATGTACCGGGCTTAAACAAATATCACTTATGTGTGTTGAGCAGTTTTCTTAGTAATCTAGTAACGGCCGAATCTCCGCACACCGCTCAGTGCCCTGCTGGCAACAGGCCAACTTAAAGCTAAGCAAGCATAAAACCGATTTGGAACTAACGTTTATTTTATAAACACGACTTGCCTTCCATTAAATTGTATCACCATCGCCAGTAGTAACCTGAGTTACTGGCTCACGTGACCACGTTTGATGTATCAGCAGAGGTTAATCAGTTTGTATTTAAACGCCTCAACGATATTCGGATGGAGTTAAAATCAAGCCCTCATACCATTACGCGAAATCTATGAGAGATAAAAAAATTTCATAACAGCAAAATTTTGTCACATTTTGTGTCTAAAACAAGGAAAAAAATATTTGATGCAAATATAAAAATTAAACATTGTTATGAAAATTGCTGTACACCGCGTAACGTTCGGTTGACAGCAAGGTATTAATTAAGAGACAGAAATTCTGGCACAAAAGGAACTTGACACGCTAGTTCCATTTTTACGCATCGCTTGTCAGTCAGTAACATTCACGTACGATTTCTCACAAATGACAGTTCATAAGCTTTGATGTTCCCGCCAAAGGCAGTGGAAGCTTGTGACACTAGATTGGCGCTAAATGTGGCAGACTCGTCTATTCCTCTGGCAGATGAATAATTTCCGAGACAACAATAGATCAAATGAGAACTGAAATGGTATCTGCCGGGTAGTAATACCTATGTATGTTCAGATAGCCGCATATTACACGTTCTGAACATTCCGTGGTTTATTTAGCTTTTAAGAAAGCACATATTCTGTACTGGATACGCCACAGAAAAATAGCTCTGACATGAAATTGAAACTATTAACATTATTCTTACGTCATTGGTAGAGATGATGGTATATCGCGAAAATGTTTTGTGACAAGATAGCCTTGAAAACACTGACACAACGTAGCTGTCTACAGACCAATACCAGGCATCCAATATTACAATATCGGGATTCTTATTGGCTCAGTCAAATAGGGCAACAGCGCCACGTACAAACTAAAGCCAGTAATCTTCAGGTAAGCTGGACGTGTATTGAAATCCATCAAACAGTCAACTTTTCCCGCGATAAACCATCATCTCTAGTCATTGGTTTTATGTAATTTCTTCTGTGTCACTTATTATCATCACATTCATAAAATAAAAAATAAAAAGGCAATGAGCATTTGTGTTTGTATGACATTTATTGGACGTTAGAAAAAACTGCTTCGCTTATTTCTACCAACATTTCTAATCCCTAAATAAAATTTATATTTGCGTAAATATATACGTAAATGTGGACAAAATACATTTTTTATTTTAAAAGTGCTTAAAGTACCTGCGAACTAATTAAAAGGCATATTTTCTCTCATGCTATGAATGAAGAAGACGAAACCTTTTTTACATTCTTTATCCGGGTTTTCATTAGAAACACTTCCGATTTGCTTAGTGATAACTATGAACAATTGAAACTAAAACAATAGTCATACATCTGATTTTGATTTCGAGCACAAGAAGAACGAAAAAAGTAATAAACGAGAGTGTTAGCTAATTTTGTGTAGTGACAAGTTACAATATATTTTTTGTTTTCAAAGTTGTCGATGAATTACTTAAATTAGAAATAATGCTACCATGAAAATGTAAATTCAAGTGCATTTCTACAAATAAAACAAAAAAAATACTTCATGTTGTATTGTTCAGATTTACGTTTACAAATATCAAGAATATATGTGATTTTATAGTTGAAGAGCACAAAATTAACACACACATACATACATACATACACACACACACCTATATATACATATTATGTATGGATGATTTTTTATTTTGAAATATATTATAGTATTGAGGTCGTTTGGCGGCGAAAAAGAACACATAAAACTATAAAACTGGAATCGAGAGCCAAAAATGATACATTAACCCTTTAATTTAAAGTTTTCAATTTTCGTAGTTATACGACATAAAAGTTACAATTCGAGTTTGATATAATCACCGCTTGTGTACGGTTGATAATTACTTAATATAAATTAAAAGGGTTCCAGAACAATATTTTATACATTCATATTGCCAATATAAACCAGTGTGGCATGGCACGACAGTTTCTACACCGTGTTTACACTCGACGTCAACACCTCTGCTCCTCGCTCCAAATTCATCCCCCTTCTATTACCACTCCCACCCCTCTGACCCACCCTTTCCCCACGAATGCCATCGGCACGCACAATGGGATCTCGAGCTTTGTCGTAGCGTCCTCCCCCCTCCCACACCCCGGGCGCAATATCACGCAGGGGCGGGCGCGCGCCCCCGAAAAATGGATTTTTAATTAAATTTCTTTCGCAATTGAAACAGGTACGGGCGGAAGAGCGGCGCGGGCCGCGCGTTGCCCGTTTAATTAATCAACAAACGCCTCTCTCTTCTCCCGGAATGAGATAGTAAAAATAATAAAAAAAAAAGGTCCAACCCCTACTGGGTTCTTCCGTATCAGCGACAACACTCGACGTGTCTGGTTTAACGTCCAGCGGTTGATGACGGGCCAAGAGAGAGTTTGTATTATTACATTTTCTGTCGAGTACAACAGTGTAAGAGAAGGAATGGAATACGTGGGTGTTGGAACCAGTCGATGAGAGCAATTTATGGGCCTTGTTCAAACAGAATCAACAATCCAGGATTTGTTCTGATGTATTACCGAGTTGATATAATAATCAGGATATAAAAAAAACACGGCGTGACGTTGAGTTGTCACGGTACTTGTTTAAACTGGGAGGTAACAAAACCTCAGAGATAACAAAATAAAATCGTGAGAAATGTTGTCACTGATTACGGTGAAATATAATTGATTAGTTCGATTACCAATTCTATAAACTTTATCGTCGCCCTGTTTATAGTTTACTGTGAATTTCACAACTCCGGCCATACACCAGAGACGTATTACATGAAAACTACAGTACTCTTTCGAACCATCCTAATTTTTCACTCACTTAGACAAATCTCGTTTTGTAATCCGGTCTGTTACACAGTTACATGAGTTATAAAAATTTGAGACATTACAAACACGAAATAGTTAAATAACGTTTAACAGTTTACCTCAGGATGTATACAAACATGCAAAGGCATTTTATTAAATGGATCAGTATTATGAAAGATGTATCAGTGAAGAAAAACACGAATGGGTCATTCCATATGAAACCAGCAAATTAATTTTTTGGTTGTTCAACTATTTTGTATTCTTTTGTAATTTAACTATGGTTACTCTCATTATTCAAGAGGCGAAAACCGTTTTTTTATTTAATTTTCATCTCTCACCATATTGGATGTAGGCCCTTTTGTATAATGGGCCGCGCAGCAAAATCAGCAGTTGCAACCATTTACGAAAAATTAATATTCAATTTCCCATTACAGATATGGAGTTTCCGTTTTCACCAACATGCCGATAAGGACTCAAGCTTTCTTTTCATTACTATTAGCACAACTTTCTTGCATACTAAACTTTTACTACAAGGACTTAAAGTTTGGGTTTCAGAAGCTTTAAAATGCCATTTTTAACTTCCTGTAGCTTAATAAGGGCAATGAGCCATAAAATGTTTTTTTTAACACCTTAAGTATCCCTCTTTGGCTTCATGCATTCAAATAACTGTGTTTTTACACCCTTGCAGTGATATACATTTTTAAAATCCAAAAACTTTCAAAAATGGCCAACTTTACAGTATTTTACCAACCTCCACAGAAAAAGTATTGTGGTAGGAACTAGTTTAAAGTTATGAGCACTCAAATATCTTTAAAAAAATTACTTCAAGGTTCCAGAAGCTAAAAAAGAGCCATTTATTACAACCTGTATCTGACAAAGGGCTTTAAACAAGACATTTGTATTTTTTTTTATTAGCAGCCTGAGAAAACCCCTTATAACTTGCACACTGAATTTATATTTTTTTAAACCCTTTATGAAAGAAAATCCTCAAAATCAAAACACTTGCAGATATGAAAACGCTACTTAACAATGTATTATACATTTTTCTAATGGTTAGCTTCTAAGTGTTACTTATCAAACAATCTAAATTATATATATATATATATATATATATATATATATATATATATATATATATATATATATATATACTCATATACATTAATTCACACATACATACATACATACATGCATGCATGCATGCATATATGTATACATACATACATTAGGATGTTAATGACACTACATTACACATTTTGCGAGATGATTCCTTGTAAAAAAAAAAAGAGGGTCAAGTTATGTGGTGGGAGAATTCTTAAGGGAGAAATTCGCGACTGAAAATTGACACTCAAAAACATGGGGAGGTATAAATAATGAATTTCTGTGTGCGATTTGATAATTAAATAATAAGATTTGCATCTCGGAAAAAAATGTTTCGAATATCTTTCACTTCCGTTAAATATTAGCTACAGTTGATGTTTAGAGATGATGATTTAATATAATGGTATATCGCGAAAATATTTTGTACCAGCATGCCCTTGCAAACAATGTGGTTTTTCAACACATGTGATTCGTTAATATAATTCTGACACAAAGTAGCTGTCTGCAGGCCAATAACAGGCATCAACTATTATAATATCGTGATTCTTATTGGCTCAGTCAAATAGGGAAACAGCTCCAAGTACAAGCTGAAGCCAGTAATCTTCTGGTAAGCTAACGTGTGTTGAATTCCAGTTATTTTAACCAATATTGTTTTTCAATGTCAATTTTCAATTGCGAGTTTCTCCCTTAAAAATACGCCTCATTTTTGCAAGGAACTGTTTAGCAGAGTTTGTTGCATGCTGTTTTTTAGGGCTAGGTGGCTGTGTCAAAATGCCTTATGGACTAGCCCATGATTAACAAGCCAGACGGCTGTGTGGTGTAAGTCATGCTGAACTACGTCATAGAGACCTGTGTCAACTGCACCTTAACCCTACGAAACCGGCCTACGACGCTCAAGTCACGTCCCAAGCATGATGTAACTTCTATTGTTAGATCCCTGTAATTCGTTGAATCCCCGGAGTTTCGCCTGAGTATATAAGCCCCGAATCAACATATTTAGAGAGAGTTCGCTATTGGTCGTGCTAGAAGAAGGTGCTATGCCTGTGGAGAGAGACCGGTGAAGACATCTTGGTGACGTCAGAGCCTACTGTGATGCTCCAGGCATATACCTTCGGTGCAGTTTTTGGCGGAACAAGAGGACTGCTGATGCGTGTCAACGGACAACAAGGAGCTGCGTGACGGGAGTCGAAACGAAGACCTCAAGAGTGAAGACAGTGGTGCACTCGGGGTGCTGCGCAGCACATGGAGAGCCATCACCACTTTGGACTGATAAGGTTGTACACTGTCACTATTTGAAATATTGTTGATTGGATATATGACTGAACTTTAATTGTGATTAGTAGTCTTTGAGTAATGGTAAATATTTTTGTGCTTAATTGTCAAAGTTAATTAACGTTTCTGTGGCACAGTAGTAATTGTGTGCATAATTAAGGGTGTTGTGGAAGTTATAGTTTATTGCTATTTTGTGAGCTTTGTGAGCTAGTAAATCAATAACTTAATTCAACTCTTTATTTCTAATTATATGACCTCTATCTCAAAGAGCACAGCGAATTGCCACAGGTAAATTTTGCTAAACTTGTAACAATATATATGTAACAATAAATACTGTTGAACATAAATTTCAGTCACATACGTTCCGTTTCTAGAGACAGACAGAGAAGCGAGGCAAGAAAAATTAAGAGTATTCAATTTACTGCTCTGCCAAACTGTGTAGACAGAAACGGTTCTAAACAAAGACGGCCAACTGTAGCTGTGGCCTTGGTAGCATTAGCAAATTTGTTCTTGAGTTGATAACGTTCTGTTAATATTGTTGACCTTCTAAAATTAACTGTATTACCGTTTACCTACCAATATCCCTACACACCAATCCTTCATATATGAGTAAACACACAGCTGTTTGTCTCTCAGACTCTAAATCTTTTAATTCGCGTACCGACTATAAGCCACCTATATTTCAAGCTAACATAAATCGTTTGAGTTTTGACGACTGCGACGGCACATAACGAATAACACCATTTAAACTACGAGCCTTACAATTAAAAGAATGCATTATTATAATAATTGTATAACATTTTTTAAACAAAATATTTGATGTTTAATATTGCTTTCAATATTGGACAGAATTTACCATGGTGAGTCCTAACGCGAAGGAAATTTTTATGTGCGCGGATAGTATTTCGAAGCAATCTCGAAATCAGTAAACTGATATATACTATAAGATAGCGAATATATCCTATAACATTACGTCACTGAAAGAAGTGTTAAGATTATAATAGTAATATACGAAGCTAGCGTTACTGAATAACGTAAGAGACCTATAGTGTAGGGCGACAGAATTAAAGGAACTGGTGTAATGTACTACAAAAAATTTTTTCCATAATACTCACATGGTTTCTGACGTGGCTTTTCATAAAAAAATAAACACGAAGGGAAGAAAAAATTGCAGGGATAAATTTTAGACTATATATAAGTTACCAAATTTTAATCCATGTTTTCATGTTTACCCATTCACAGAATATAAACATTATTTACATGACAATCATACTTGAAAAATAATGTTACAGGTGGTTCAGGATAAAGTAAACACTTTTTAAGCCCTAGTTACATTTTTTTTAAATTATGTGTAGTTTACTGAAGCCATTTAATTTACAATCAAAGAGTAGAGTTTATACCATACTAAAAAGTTAACTTCTGAGTACATAGTAATTTTTTTTATTATTCTGGACAAGGTGGTATTCAAAAGTTCTTGCTTTATTGCGAACTACCTATAGGTGTCCTTGATAATGATTTTTGGTGTCTGGTATCTGGTGAAATTAATAAGGTAGATGAGGTAAGAACAGCTTAGTCACTAGGAAGAATATTGAGTGCTGATATGATGTAAGTAGAAGGAAATAAATTGTATGAGCATCGCCTACCTGCGCGTTAGCGACAGAGTGGTAAGGGCGTCATTGAAGCGCGGATCAAATGCCGCATCGCCACAACTTGCCAAGCACTGATACAGCGTTCAAAATTCCCACAGATCCATTTTGTACAGTAGGGCTTTAAGCGGTGAACATATAATTGTAATTGTGGGAAGTCTATAGCAAAGTTCAATGCATGTTTCTATCCGTGTTTTGGACACACCAAGTTAGTGCATTTTGAAACACGGCAGACTGAAAAGACCCATTTTAATATATTTTTGAGGGCTTAGAACCACTGTTTTAATGAGCATGGACATACATTAAGGGCGCGGCTACCGCAATTTTCATCACCATTTTTTATTTGTACCAGACATTTTTTTTATTATTTTAGACACAAAATGTGACTAAATTTGGCTCTTATGAAATTTTTTTATCTATCATGGTTTTCGCGTAATTGCTTGTAAAAGTCATATTTTGCATGTTTCCATTTTAAGGTCTACACTAAAACCAACTGATATACCAAACTCAAAAAATAACAGTGGATAAAAACATTGCAGGCTACAATGGCATGCTCATAAAAATACAGAATAAAAATTATTTGTATTTAAAAAATAATTATTGAATTTTTATAATTTTTCTTTTCAGTTTCATTATATTTTTTTAATACAAATAATTCTTATTCTTTATTTTTATGAGCATGACATTGTAGCCTGCAATGTCTTTATCCACTGTGATTTTTTTTTAGTTCCGTTTATCAGTTGGTTTTAGTATTGTCCTTAAAACGGAAACATTCAAAATGTGACTTTAACAAGCCATTACGCAAAAACTATGAGAAATAAAAAAAAATTCATAAGCGCCAAATTTAGTCAAATTGTATGTCTATAATAAGAAAAAAATTATCTGGTATAAATAAAATATTTAAAAAGATGGTGATGAAATTTGCGTTAGACCGCGCCCTTAAGGGCGTTCCAGAAAAGAGAAATCATAATTTTATACTTGTACGAAACAGTGTTAGTATTGTAGACACTAGATGGGAGTACACTATACTCTAACAAAAAAAAAAAAAAAATAGCACAGCCAGTTTTCCCATGATGGAATTTCAAAGTCAAAATGTGAATGTTTTTTTCATACAACCCCCGAAAACTAATAAACATTATGAAACGGAATAATTCACAGTAATAGTACATGTCACTGGTTAGGCCTTTACACACATAAAAACCAAATAAAAACCAATTCAAACAAGGGTTTGTATTTTTAAAAATTTTCTAAAATTTGAAAAAAATTTTGCTACTTTTAGAATTTTTTTTAAATACAAAACTATTTTGTATTGGGTTTTTATGTACTTAAATCCCTAGCCAGTGATATGTACTTTGGCTGTGAAATATTTCGTTTCAATATGTCGATTGGTTTTTGGGTGTGTATGAACTAAAAACATGCAAATTTTGACTTTGAAATGCTATTTTGGTAAAAATGGCCCAGCTAAAACATTTTGTAATAGGCTAACGTACTCCTAAGTAACGCCTATAAAACTAACACTGTTTCATACAAATATAAACAAATATAAAAATCATGATTTTTTTCACCTTCTGGAACGCCCTTAACAAAGTGGGCGTATGCGGGACAGTTTCATAAAAAAACTTATTTCCCCGCACATAACGCATTAAAGACGCTTGATAGGCGGCGTCCTTAATAAAACGGTCTTGAGCGCTGGAGAAAAATTATATGGGGTGAAAAATGTAGTAATAGTGGAGGAATGTGAGGGCAGGAAAAATGTGAGTTCCTCGAGAAAACTTGCCGACGGTAGGCAACATTACGTTTTTTACTTGAGAAGTGACCCCAAGGGTAATACGAACCCAGACCGCCTTGATGGGAGGCAAGCAGACTGACATGACACCAACCTGAAATTATGAGAATGACGTTGACAAAAAAAAAAAAAAAAAAAAAAGGATTGGATGCACTCACTCCCGTTCAGTTAACAACCTTTTAAAAAAATCAAACATCAGACTAAAATAACAAGGTATAGTAGGCTACAGCACTGCGCGGCTTTTAAGTAGCATGCTGGAAATGAAGATGTGTTTGTTACTGCCACCGCTCGCCAACTAACTGTTGGACAGTTGGATCTTATTGGGCAAACCTAGCATACTTCATGATACTAACGGGGTGGTTCACTGAACATTTTAACTGAATCAAATTTGTTTTATTTGTACGAGATATAATAAATTTTGTAGACATTTTTTGTGAGCAATTTTTACTGTAACGAAAATTGTTTATGTTTCATTGACATTTAAAGGAAATCCAACTTACTTACCGAAATTCACACTAAAGAACAGTGCCATGGATTATGACATGACATGTACAGAAACCACATTAATTAGTTATTTGTATATTTAAAATATTTTTAAAGAAATTATATTTTGTTTATATTAAATTCATTATTTTTTAATACTAATAAGTCAATGCGGTTTGTAAACACGTAATGTCATAGTCCATGACACTTTTCTTCAGTGTGAATTTTTTCATTTCGATGAGTTGGTTTTCCTTTAACGTATAAAAAATTATTTTGCATGTTTTGTCTTTAATATTGTATAATAACAAAAATTATGAAATCTAAAAAAAAAAAAAACTTCGTTTTAGTATAAAATAGTCACAATACATGCCTACAGAACAAACCAGATCTCATACAATTATAAAAACAAATTTAAACAATAAAAATTTTTAGTGAATCGAGCCCCTAAGGCTTCAAATTTCAGTTTACAAAAAAGTGTGTTAAACACTGTAATCCTATATTTGATACATTCACCACTTATTACCGTGACTACACAAGCCTGCTCCCTGCTGGTGACAGCGAACTCGGTGTACAGATACTTCCCAATTTTATGAAGCCCGCAAATTCGATATTGAGGTATATCACAATATATAATCAGTTTACCCTAGGAAAACATTTATCTAGAATTGAACAGTTCGTTTGCCTTCAACCAGTTAATGTTTAGCTTTATATTATCTTCATTTCAACATTAAGTTATAAATATTACTAGACCTACATGCAAACCCAGTAATAAAACTTAATGAAACTTCTTTTTCGTTTTCTAGTGTATTTTACATTCGTTGTGAGTTGTAGAGCAACATGGCATTATAGCACGAGTTTAAAATTTACTACGCAGTGTATAAACAAATTTAATTCTCATGGTTATGCATATCGTAATTAATTTAAAGCACATACGTCGCAACTTCTTTACAATTTTCTCACACATCTACCTGACATTATATCATAAATATATAAATATGCTAATAATATAATATAGAAAATAGTTTCGACGACATAAACACGCGTAAGAACACGGTATACAGCAATTTTTATTATTATGTTTACGTTTTCATACGTGCATATGATATCTTTTTTCAGACACAAATTGTTTCTAAATTGTTTTATTATAAACCTTTTTATCTGTCGTTTGCGTAATGACTTGTCAAAGTGAAATTGTTGCTAGTCATACTTTTAAAAGTACGACAGTAAAACCAACTGACTTACCAAAATACAGTATAATGAATCACACTGAATAACGATGTTGTAGGCTACAAAGTCTCCTGTATGAAACTAACTTTAAAATCTTAAATTTTTTAAATTCTAGTTTCAAATGTCAGCATATTTTTTAATGCGGGAATATGTTATGTAGCAAGTTTTTTTATATAAGAGCAATTGTAGCCTACGACATGGTCGTTTAGAGTGAATTATTTCATTTCGGTAAGTAAATTAGTTTTAGTGTCGTACTTAAAAACCTGAAATGCAACATTTTGACTTAGACAAGCGATTATGCAGACACTATTATAGATAAAAAAAATTTAACTAAGAGCAAAATTAAGTCACTACCAATAACTTTAAAACAATGTGAAAAGCATCTGGTAAACCAATATATAAAAACGCAATGACGATAATTGCTGTATACGGGTTCTTAAGGGATTCGACAACCTGGCTATTGTATCGCGTTAAAGTGAGTTGGAAATCGTTATCCTTACGCAGCACTGCTAAGAGTGTTTCGAATGCTCTGGTGTACGAAAAAAACTAGAGAGAAGGGCGGCCGAGTATTTAAAAAAAAACCACTCGTGTGAAACGCTGGTTCTCAACTCCTCTAAGCAGTTCATAAACCTCTTTACCGAACGGTTATACCTGAAGTTCTACTCTTCAGACTGATAACACAACTATGGAAAACCCTATAGTGAACATTGCTGCAAATTACCCATCAATGTTGTTATGTGGTCCCAGATTATAGTTCCACTGCTGCAGCAGGAGGACGGAAATATAGGCATAGCATCGGTTCAGCGTTTCGGTGTTGAGAATGTAAGAACGCAAAACACGTAAAAATCAACGCCCCTAGGAATGTCAATATTTTCATAAGTTATGTGACACATAGCCTGGTCAGTAGGCAACTCTTCTTGCACGAGGTGCTATGGTGCTTGTACATCACGTGTCGTAGGTACAGCCCACGATTTTTGAAAAGGATTCTGGAACAATTTGTTTCAATGTCTTATGTGCACATATGCAGCCCTGCTTCATGGTCAGTGATTGGCGGTTTTTAACTCTCAGCGTCTAGGGTTCTACCCGCAAATGACAGTAACCTTGTTCTGATTGGCACAGTCAAATGAGCCACGTCTGTGCAATAATACATTCTGCAAATAACCTTGAGTAGAGCCGCGATTTTGGTCCGCAACTGCAGCTCCGCCTCACGGTCATTGGCAACGTGACTTTGTGCAGACACGTCCCTCGTTTGACTGCACCAATAGCAATTATGCTATTGTGACGCAATACGTTCCTGATTTGTCGGTAAAACCTCAAGACAAGTGACAGTTGAAACGAGCAATCACTGACCATGAAACACAGCTTCATTTGTACACATAAGGCATTGAATACAAATGGGGCAAAATTCTTTTCACCACAAATTGTGGCCTCTAGTCACCGGTAGAGATTGAGGAAAATCACGAGAACACCTTCTGCTACAGCAATCTCCAAATCATCGTGGCGTTCTCCGGCTTGTATGATTGGTAAGGACCTGAAATTTTGCGTTTTGTTTTCGACATAAGCTAGAACCTAAACAGCTGTATATTCGTGTCACTTTAAGAGGCCCGCCTCGTTGCCATAAAATCACACTGCAGCGTGTTTGAAGAAAACGTTTTACACCGAAACTAATACACGTGTGTTCACGCCGTTTCTCTTCGAAAAGAACACACACTTCAGACGACTGCCCTTAAGTACTTTCAAGACAACACACGTATTAGAAATCCCCTTTTAGGGCACGTCAAAATGGGTTAAAACGGGATTTTCAGTCTGCTATAGCGGAAAATATACTAGCCAAATGCATGTGAAACCATTTAAGGTTTGGACTTTAGTAAAGTGATTTCGTAAATAAAACAATAGGGTCACTACTTAAAGTCCCAAGGAAACTTGTTTTTTTTTTCGCGAAGACTGCACGCCTTAAGCGTAGAGGCGACGCACTGTTGTATGGCCCATACGACGTCGCCCTTAGCACAATACCTCACTCACACAAACACATGTGCCACGAGGCAGGCCCCTTAACAATTGCCTTTAGACTTATCTTACATCTCCTAGAGTATATTAAGCCAAGAATAAAAAAGCAGATAATGCAGACCCAATCATGTGGTATTACTATGTCAGTCACTGAATCCGCGAATTTTCCCGGTCTCTAATGGTTGGACGATTGGTTATGTGGCACAGTGTAGCTGTTTACGCACAAATCACAAATGTCCCGTCATAGCGCACCAGAACTAGCATTGGCCAAGTTGAAAAGAGACTTGCTAATACCCACAGACAAGCTACAGAAATTAGTACTCTGTATTGAAGCCTAACTAACAGCCAACTATTCCTTAGCATTGTACGTCGTGCATAACATGTGTTGCAATTAACTACAGTGTTTTCAAGGATATGTTGGCACAAAACATTTTCGAGATATACCATCATCTCTACCCTTTGTATGATAAACGTAGAACACATACTATTAATGGCATCAGAAATGTCAACATTTATAGAATTTGTGCAAAATGTAATCTGGTGAAGTGGCAATAATGCTTTTACCAGGCAATATGATTATGGACCCTGGTTTTCTTGCGAAAATAATTTTGCCCCAATCTGTTTCAGTGCCTTACGTGCACAGGTGCAATTATGCTTCATGGTTATTGACAGCATGTCTGTGTGAAGAGCCGTATCTCATTTGACTGAGCCAATTACAAAACCTGTCCTGCAACACCACACGTCTGTGATTTGCCGGTAGAATCCCAAGGCTCGCGACGGGTTATAATGAACAATCACTGACCACGAAGCAGAACTGCAGATGTGCACGTAAGGCACGGAAACAAAGTGAGGAAGAATTCTTTTCGTGAAAAACAAGTGTCCCTAAATATGATACATCTACTTCCATGAGACATGTTACAGGCAGGGCCATGAACTATCCACGTAAATAATTTTGCCCTAGTTTGTTTCAATGGCTTATGTGCACATCTGCAGTTCTGCTTAATGGTCAGTGATTGGACGATTTAACTCTGGCGTATCTTGGGCTTCTACCCGCAGATCACAGACGTGAGGATGTTGAAGTGACCTTACTGCCACTGGCCCAGTCAATTGAGAGACGTCACTTCGTAAAGACACACTGCCGATAATCATGAACAGAGATGACGGTTTATCGCGGGAAAACTTGACTGTTTGCTAGGTCTCAACGTACGTTCAGGTTAAAAAGAGGTTACTGGATTTCGCTTGTACATAGAGTTGTTGCCCTATTTGACTAAGCCAATAAGAATCTCGCTGTTGGAATATTTGATGCCTGGCTATTATAAGTCTTCAGACATCTACATTATGTGAGACGTATATCACCCAACCATGCATGTCGCAAGAAACCATAGTGTTTTCAAGGATATGTTGGCACAAAAAATTTTAGAGATGTTGGTACGTCACGAAAATGTTCTGTGCCAACATGCCATTGAAAACGCTGTAGTTGTTACTATAGACGTATGGTTGGGTGATGTACAGTACGTCTGACACAACTTAGCTGCATGAACATGAATAGCAGGCATCATATGTTACAAGAGTGGTATTCTTACTGGATCTGTCAAATAGGGTAATAGCTCCACGTACAAGCAAAATTCAGTAACCATATGGTAAGCTGAACGTGCGTTGAAACCCTGCTAAGAGTCAAGTTTCCCAGCGATAAACCATCATCTCTGCTCATAGGTAGGGCCGTGAACTTTCCGCGTAAAGAATTTAGCCCCAGTTTGTCTCAGTGCCTTACGTGCACGTTGATTGGCGCAGTCGAACGAGAGACGTCACTTCATAAAGACACGCAGGCGATATTCATGAGGCAAAGCTGCAGGTCGAGAACCACGTGCTACGAGCTTGCACACACGTGCCACACACACGTCAGGAAATACAGAATGAAGCTCACTCACCTTGTTGGGGTAGCCGTTGTAGCGGAGCAGTTTCTTGCAGCACTTGCCGCGATTCTCGTAGTAGAACATCTGCACCATGGCGGCGGGCGAGGGCGGCGGCGGCGGCCCTCGCTGGGGGCGGCGCCTCGCCAGCGGCAGGCAGAGGCAGGAGCAGCAGCCGGCGCGGTCCTCGGGCGGCAGGGGCGGCGGCGTCCCGGGATCGTCGACCATGTCCCCGGCGAGCGGCGGCTGGGCGGGGGTGGTGGGGGCGATGCTAGAGGCCGGCCATGGTGCGACTGCCGCGGGGGCGGCCGCCCCTCCCCGCTCTTATAGTGCTCACTTCCCTCCTCACACCCCTCCTGCCCCTCAGAGGCGGCGACGGCGGCGCTGGGCACGTCGGGGGCCAGGCGCGCGCGCCCCCTTCTCTCGTCCGGACCTCGGGGCCGGTACTGCGCCCGCCGCGCCGCGCCGCCGCGACGTCGTACCTCGGGGGGAGGGGAGACGCCTGACAGACTGCGCATGAGCACCGCGCGCCCTTCGCACAGCACGACGGGGACGCCCGCCGCCTCGGAGGGTCGCACGTTCGTTCCCTACCCGGGCCCTCATACATTTGACAGCGAAAACAAATAACCGAAAATTGTCGAAGTTTTTCACCACCTTCGGACAACTCATAAAAAAAATGATGTATTGCAATGAAGAACCAACGAAATGATATCATGTGTATATAATAACGCATATAATTAAAGCCACGTCCGTTAGTTTTACAGTGATACTGAAAATATAGTTTTTTTAAACTCAATATAATATCCATATTAAAAAATCCCTTAATTGTTTAGTGTCAAGTGTATCATAACGTGTACGTATTTTTATAGCAAAACTTCAGAGTGTTTCAGATATTTTTGCGCTCAAAGTAACGCCAATTTTGTTATGTAAATAAGCCTACATGTGAATATATATATATATATATATATATATATATATATATATATATATATATATATATATATATATACTGCGAGCGAACGGACGCGTACATAGAAATCGTCTGTCTTCATCATCCACGATGCGTGTTGTTACGTTGGTATTAGGGAAGAGGGGACTAGTTTACTTCAGGCGTCTTCAGTGAAAATAACTTTCTCGTTGTTTAATATGTTAGTTAGGACACTCTTAGGCCTACTTTAATATGCTCCCTGGTCCGTATCCGAGTTACCATGTTTCCTTGAGCAGTCACCCGTCATAAGGTGTTTACAAAATTTCAGGACGGTGTAGTAAGTAGGATAAAAGTTTGAGCTTCCGTTGTGCTGATAGTAACCCGTAAAGTTTACTAGTGTCCATATACTCACGATAACAGTCCTTCGATAAACTCCTCGCCTACACTGCTCTGGAGAAGACGAAAGTGGCCATTTGGCGTGAAATAAATGAATAGTAGACATACGTTATGGATACAATAAAGACAATACAACCCGCGCAGAGAAAAAAATGTTCGTTGAAAGTTAACCATACGCAATTTCGCATATGGTGAAACAAAAAATATGTTTTATCCAACAAAATTTTTGTTGGCTGAATAATCTGTGAAAAGCGTAAGAAATTGGTTTTGTTGGTGCAACATAATTCATGTTGAACGGGACTAAACCCTCCTGTTGAGGTAACAAAATCTGCCAGACAACCATATATTTGGTTGAGCCAACGTTTACACGGTTGTTCCGCTGTATACGAACAT
>PNEQ01062864.1:35610-47355 GCA_003012365.1 Medauroidea extradentata
CCCCCCCCCCCCCCCCACACAATTACTATTAGGATTTTTCAGGTTTTGTTATCTACGTATATGTTGATCACAGCGAATTCAGCTTGTTTTTTCTTTATGGTTTCTCTTGGTTCACTCTTGCATTTCTGAGACGACAAAGCACTGCAGAGGCATACATTCACAGTATTACACAAAAATGTAACTCATTAATTTATATGCCTAAAACGAAAAAAAAATGTAATTTGAAAGTTTGTTAGTTTAAATTTTTTCACTACTCTAAAGAAAGATGTACTCATCTTGCAATGAAAGAGAACAAAATCTGCTCTAATGTCATATATCGTAGGAAACAAAGAGAAGATTCATTTACGTTGCTGTAGTATTTTTATTATGAGACCACAGTTTAAGAACGAATATTATTATTTTCTGTTTTAATGTAGTCTACATGTGGGGTAAATGGGCAAGCGGTATGAATCTTACAAATTTATTGTAGAATTATGACGTTTAAGAGTGATTGGGAAGAAAATAAACATTTCTTTGCAAATTTTTTGAACGGATTATTTTACCCTGAATTTTCCTGATTGAAATGTTTTGGAAAACTTTAATAAATTTCGCGTCTCCAAAAAAAAAAATTGCATGTGTCGGGTTGTATTTCTAATTTTTCAGAGAACACACCAACCAGTCCGAGGTGATGACGACTTGTCGACAAAGTTCAAGCCCTTTCGTGAAGTTCTCGCTTCGCTCTTGGGGACAGTGAGACAATGGTCGATTGTTGGCGTGGTGCTCACAATGAAGCTGCCGTATCTCCAAGGATCCCCACGACCTGGGAGTCTCTCTCACCACCGTAGACACAGGCTAACGTATAGCTTCCACGCACACCGAGATCAGTTCAGGGGCCCTTGCTGGAGAGATAATAGCGCTTGTTGTATCTGGTGCGAGCAGGCCTTCGTCGCCGAGTGCTGTAAACTCAGCCGCTGCTAACAAGGATGTGTACAGAATGGCGCCAGGGGGGAGCTCTCTGGGGCGTACACCAGGGAACTGTTGTGCAAACTGTAACCCGTGACCCCGCGGGGCGGCCCGCTTTGCCGAACACTATCCACAGTGACACGCAAGATGACTACAAGTTGCAAAAGCGTTTAAAGATGTTTTCAAGTGCAATAAAATCATAATTGTATAAAGACGTTTATTTATTTGCCGTTTGACGCGCCATCGAACAGCACTAGCCCTTGGTAGAGAAACACGTGGGAAATTGGGTAGGAGTGGGTCAGAACTTGTTTTAAGGCCATGCTATCTAGTTTCTAATTTTTAGCGATATTTTTTTTTAACTTAAACGAGAGTAGATATCTGAAATCTGACTGTCAGTTTTGTTTGAAATATTTTTTCCCCTGATAGCTAATTTTTCAAAGCAAGTAATTATACGATTTCGACTGAAAAGTCACTTAACCAGAATTCCGTTAATTATATAATTTACTAAAACCAAAGTACAGTATTTACTTCCGCGAAGAAAATTAGCCAACATGGAAAATACGATTTTAAATAAAACTACCAGACAGATTTTTTATATCTGCTCTCGTTTAAGTTTAAAAATTTAATATCGCTAAAAAGTAGAAACTCGATAGCATGGTCTTAAAGAACCACACCAGCATTGAACTACGTCAGTTTCTGATAAAGTTCGGGTAGAAAATGTTATTCTAAAAATAAAAATAAAATAAACATACTGCTATCAAGTATCAATCCCCTTAAAGCAATTATTTGCCTAGAGAGATTTAATACAACCCTGGAAAACCAAAATCAGGGTAGTCGGGGCCGGGAACGAACACTAGCCCTCCCGAAAGCAAGGCGATTGTTTTACCACGGCTCCACCTCACTCGGTTTATGAAATAGTGTTAGTTTTGTAGACGATACTTACGAGTACAGTTTCCTCTCACAAAACAATTTTAACTCACATAGTTTTCTCAGAACGACGCCATGAAAATAGTTAAAGCCAATTCACTTACTTAGTTAAAATAATTCACGGTTAACTAACATCCCACGGTTAACTAACAACCGATGAGATAGGCCTACGTAACAAAACGTTTAGAAATTCGCTACGTAAAATTTTTAATTAAAAAAAAAATTGCGTAAGTACACGAAAAAATTTACAAATTCAGCAATTTTTTTAAATAAATTCTTTGCTAAGGTTTTTTTTTTTTTTTTTTTTGCTACATAAATGAAGGCGTGAAATTTCGTTGTGAATTATTTCACTCGAGTAAATTAATTGGCTTTTAACTATTTGCAGGGTAATGTAACATGCACTTTTTCACTTTGACGCGCCGTTGTGAGAAAACTATGAGAAATAAAATTATTTCGTAAGAGGAAACTGTACTCATAAGAAAACTAACACTATTTCATAAAAATATAAAATTATGAATTTATCACACCTGAACATCCTTTACGGGCCTCCCTACCTGCGCTTTATGTGCGTTGCAGCGAGTTACGACAATACATTTTGGCGAAACTATTTAACGCGCATTATATATGTGTATCTACGAAAAGAACAAACACTTCAGACTATGTCGTTATAGTTTTAAAAATTCTACACGTTTATTAGAAACATCATTTTCGGGTTCCTCAAAAATGTTCAGAAATGTCTTCTGTAGACTGCCGTATCTGGAAATACACGATTCGAAAACACAACAATAAAAATGAGAGTTAGACTTTAAGCTATGCTACCCACAAACAAAACAATGAGGTCACCACTTAAAGTCCCATAGGAAAAAGGATAATAGTAAAGCACTGCATGCGAGATGAGGGCTTGCGCTGAGAGGCGATAATGCACTGCGTGTCCGGTAAGTGGTAACCCTTAGCACACCATCGATTTTATGCCTCACACACACAAATGCAGCCTACCTAAGGAGAGCCTTAAAGTCAACAGAGGAGGAGCTTGTTTTCAAAACTGGATATCTCCAAAAATTAATAAGTATGTTTATGGTAAATTCTGTACAAACCATATTCACTAAATCAGATGGTGAAATTATTTTTATCTAAAGTATATACTATCGATCAAAAACCCATTTCACCGTCTGATTAAGTTGATATGGTTTGTACAGAATTTACCATAAACAGACTTCTTAATTTTCGGAGATATCCTGTTTTGAAAACAAGCTCCACAGAGTTTACAATAAACTGCAGTATCTTTACCCTACTAATATTAGTTACACGTGTAAACAATTTTGGAACAAATCGCTCACATTCTGTGTTAAAGCTGCACAGTTCTTATTTGGCCTATTGAGAAAGAGTGCTTGAAATCAACGACAGCTAATAATGATACATAACCTCCAGTGTAATACACAGTACGTTGGAGTCTAGCGAAGAATCAAGACAACTTTTCTTGCTTTCATGCTATCGCATTCTGCACTCTAGTTTTTTATTTGCTCAGTCGGTATGTTGTTATGCTCGTAAGTCAAATGTACTTTGATACATTACTTTATTCAGAATACTCGCAAGCACGGCTGTATCAGAAAATCAGCTGAGGAAATATCATGAACATGTTTAAAAATACGTGTTTTGACATCTATCTTCATATTAGATAGTTAAATTGAACACAATTAAAGGAGATTAAAGAATGAATAGCTCTCACAGGTAGAGCTTTTAAAGAAAGATCATGAGATGCTCTTTGAAAGGCAAAGTAAATCACATTATTGTAAAAGTATTAAAGTGACACTGAGACGGAAAATATAGACCGAGCGGCAAGGAGATAGAATCAGTATCGACTCTGTTTCACAATTGTCGACAATTCTGAGGATACCTATAATTTATGCATAGTACGTGTTGACCGCATTATAGTCAAAAATTTAGATACTATAACAAACATGTGATGTCAATTTCACCATACGTACAGAAAAGTTTGCCTACAATTGTTTCTTCACGTAAACATCCAGATATGTATTGATGTTATGTGAGGTGGAGTGCTACGAAGACATTGTTGGAGTGTAGACCTGAATTCCAAATAATGCTAACTCCAAAATTAAAGAAATAGCAGAAAAAGTAGTTTGTTTACTGTGTGCAATTATTTTTATCTAAAATATGATACTAACGGCAGTAAAAATATTGTATTTAAAATAGTGACATATTTAAGATAAATATAAATGCACATGAAAAAGATATATAGAACTCCCGATTATCCGCGCTAATGGACGGATAGTCCGAAATCGCGGTTAATCCACTTTTAACTTTTCTTAGATGTCAGTAGAAAGAAAAAAAGGTAAAATTCATTCCTGCAATAAAAGGCAGCAATGTAAATCAGTACAATCTCTATTATTCGCATTAATGATTAGGAGGCATGTGCTAATAATCGAAAAACACGATAAATAAAAATCACAGATACCACATTTGACCAAGGAAAGTCTCGTTAACCCATTGGATGCGCGACGCTATTTGTTTCGCCTACTGGAAAAGACTTAAAACTTCAAACTTTTCAAAAAACGGCTAAGGACATAACATGATTCTGAATATTATGCGAATAAACACACCGTATTTATAAACAACAAAAAATTGTTTTTCAAGAAAAAATATTTCAATATTTTTTCAACTATTGCAAGATAAATATTTTGCGCGGATAATCCGAAAATCGGATAACCCGCACACGGATAATCGGGAGTCTACTGTAATTTTTATTGATTATTTCATATATTTTGGAGTTAGCATGGTTTCGAATTCGGGTCCCCAGATTTCTATTCACTATTTTCCCGTGGATTTTAACTAACTTCCGATGGAGCAGTTTTGAAATACTAAACCAATAAAAGACCCAAAGGGTAATCTGTAGATCCATGATTTTATGACGAAAATATTTTTACACCATTAGGTTACAATACTGTAAGCACATATCTGCAGTTCTGCTTCATCGCCAGTCATTGGATGTTTTAACTTTCGCTTCGCTTGATGTTCTACTGGCAAGTCACATACGTATGACGTCAAAATAACCTTATTCTGATTGGTGCAGTCAAATGGGAGACGTGTCTGAACAAAATATGTGCGATAAATTCATGATTTTATACTTATATGAAATTGTGTTCGTTTTGTAGACGATACTTGTGAGTACAGTTTATTCTTACGAAACAAATTTAGCTCTCACAGTTTTCTCATAACGGTACGTCAATGTCAAAATTTTTGCATGTTCTGCTGCCATGAAATAGTGAAAACCAATTGACGTGAAATAATTCCCAGTGAAATAACATAATATGGACTTCGTAAGAATTTGAAATAAAAATCCCGCTGTTTTTGTATTTTTTTTTTAAATTACTGAATTTACTACTTTTTTCTGTACCATTGCAATTTTTTTTAAAATCAAAATATAACGTTGTGGGATTTTTAATAATTTATTGCACAACTCATGGGATGTAAGTACACAGTGAATTATTTTGTTTAGGTAGGTCATTTGTTTTTCAGTATTTACATGGCAGTGTAACAAGCAAATTTTGACTTTGACACCCCGTTATGGGAAAACTATAAGAGCTAAAATTGTTTCGTAAGAGTAAAATGTAGGCTACTCACAATTACCGTCTACAAAACTAACAATATTTCATAAAATATATAATTATTGTTTTTTCGCACCTGAACACCATTAACCAGAGATGCCGATGTGAACGTAAGGAAAAATATGTTTCATTTCAGACATGAACCCTAACCTTCTCTGTTAATATTCATAATGTATTCTTTATTACGTTAATTGATCGTGTTTATTGAGTCATGCATACATCCCATTTAGGGTAAAAGAAAACACTTTCATAATTTCAGGAAGAAAAAATTGACTTGGGCACACCACGCGAATGCTCGGCTAAATTGGAGACGAAAATAGAATGGGTAAAATGTTGTACAATGATAATTACGTGCGCAATGTGGCAACATAGCACTGTAGTTAGTCCCCTCTTGCGCTTCACATATATAGAATTGCTACAGTACTGACCTGCATATTACAGGTGAAGGCTAAAACCTCGAGCGTTCCAAATATGATGCTACGTTTACTCAGCGGCATCATTTCAGGTTTTCCTTGGGGGGGGGGGGGCAGGTTTTTTTTCGGTGACAGTGACCTTGTCGCATCTTTATTATTATTTAAGCATGTATAAATTAGAAATTGTAATAATAAAACTACAGTTTTATATGCTTGAGTTAGGATTATTTACATAACAAAATACAAAAAACGTATTTTATACACTTAAAATTCTAAATTCAGGTAAGGTGGCATTTGCCCCCCCCCCTTCCCCTAAGTGACACCCCTGCGTTTACGGTACTCGACGTAAAAAAATAAATAAAATAATACTTGGACATGGAGTGCAAGAGGGGACTTTCTACGCGCAGTGTTGCCACACCGTGCACGTAACGTGTATGATATTTTGCCTCTTACGTTTTTGTATTCTATTTAGTCCAGAATTCGCGCGGTGTGCTTATTATGCCGTTGTTTCTGGACAACTTGTAATATGATTTAAACTCTATATTTTCGTTAACTGTCGTTACTTTACCATTATGTTTGAACAGGATATTGACGAAATACGTGAAGTATCAGAGACTAAAGTAAAATGTTAATTCATTCAACTGTTTGTAGGCCTATACTAGTGTAGTGCCGGACGATGCCGTTGGTTGGCGGGTTTTCTCGGGGACCTCCCGTTTCCCCCGCCCCTTCATTCCTGCGCTGCTCCATCCTCACCTCATGTCACCCCTCACCTAGGCTGAAGACCTCGAAGTTAAGCGCTAACAAAAATCTTTCACTCACACACCATACTCGTGTAAATAGAGACAGGCTGGTATAGGCAGTTGACTTTAAAGTGAGCACTTCCCAATACCTATAATAATAAAAAGAAGTGTTTATTGATCCTGTAGAAGTAAAGTTTTGAGAGCTGTGAATTGTTTACAGTAGTTATAATTTACACTGGAGTGCTTGTATTTAAAATAGTAATGATGGTTCAGAGAAAGTAGAAAAGAAGTGCTCAGTTTCTACTGAACAGACTATATAACACAGTGTAGTGTATAGGCTAGAGGACAGACAGGTAGGCACGTGTCGAGGATGATGTTATCTGGCAGAGAGGCGTGATGGCACGTGCCGCGTGGATGCTGCGGTTCTTGGGAGACAGCCAAGGTACACGGTAGCGACACCAGTCTGTCCCCAGGGCACTACTCTACAAACATGTCCCAGCTATACCGCTGCTATACTATACACTCTGCTATGATATATAGCTCTCTCTCTCTCTCTCTCTCTCTCTCTCTCTTGTAGCATCCCGAGCAGCTGTGCTGCACAGAGATTGTTCCCTGGGTAGGGTTACGTACGTTGTTGTGGCACTTAAGGCCATGATCTTTCATTTATTTCAAACAATGGCAAATAACTCTAATAGGTTTTAAGAAAACTCTTTGAAAAATTTGAGACATTATGCAGTCATACGATACACAATTTTGCAGGAGAGTTTTTAAAAATAATGTACCGTTTGTTAGCAACAATTTATTTTGCTTCATTATGGCTTAATTTGACAACAAAATATGTGATATTTCAGGGGCAAATATATAAAAATCTGTTTGGTGTATTTCAACAGAAAAATTCATATGGAAACGACGATATATAAGTGTTAAAACTGTAAGAATGAATTTTTGATATATGAATTCATTTGCGTTAAAAAAAATATTTTCGAAACCACTGCAAAACTCAAGAGCGAGACCTTAAGAAGGCGTGGTACATAATTCATCTCTAAAAGCATTAATCTATAACTGTAGGTTTCTTGAAGCCAATTTGCGAAAAATTAAACAATAGAAATTATAGACAATAGTTGTAGCCAACGTTTTAAACAAAATTGATTCCATTGTTACGAACTTCTGAAGCACAATCTCTGACGCTGGAACCTCGTGCATTTAACTGCGCCGTAAGAGATCACACGTAACGAATTAGTAATTTTGGATACATATTTACTCATAAATTTGGCAAATGCCATTATATAGGAATGTTATTGAGTATTTTATCCATACTGGCTTCGAAAAAAGCATAGGAATCAATTGATATTTTCAGCGTTTATAGACCTTCTGTATACACTTGTGAAAAACACATACAACTTGTTACGTTACAACTTGACCAAAAACTTTATATTTATGTCCGGGCGGTGTCCAGCTACAGTACTAAGTTCGTGCTGCTGTTGAGATTCGTTACAGAGATTCCTCAACTGACTCAGAGTCAGGTCTTGCCTCTGCATGGAATGTGTTACAGCGATTTCCCTATAGGCATATGCTTAGCAGGCCGTGATATGTCTTAACCTTTATTCTCCTAGTGGCCATGCATCTCGGACACCGACGGACATAGGCCTGTATATTCAGGCGTCCTTATTTACACCCACACAAGCTAGTGCACGTGACAAAGAGTATCGTGTGCACAACGGTGGTGCTGATTACAACCCACTGCCCTCTACTAACCACTGGAGGGGGTATGCCCCTCGACCATCTGACACAGAGAGGACGCTCCTTTTTTGTCTTGTCAATAGTACATGTGACAGAATAATGAATAATATACATGGTTACACAGAAACAAACCTGTCGCCTAATAACACTGGATACAAACAAGTACACCTGTGACATTCGTTACACTCTGATCATCTCACCTATCAAGCCTTGTAGCGATATCTCCGTGTTCCTGGAGACGGTTAGCGACACAACTACTACGTTTCTTTGACGATTTCAAATAGATTACAAAATACTTACCGTTTCGAAAGGAAAGTTGCCAAGTAAACAGTATTCAAATCGATTTTAGTCTCAAGGCCTTTTCACCACAAATTTTGGATCGTGTCGAATTGAGTTGTGCGTAAAATTGACATGTAAAGCGTGATCTTATTGAATGAGAGCCGAAAGAAAATAAACACACAATTTTTCGAACTACGGATTATCGGTTGACAGCTGCGTGTTGCTGGTGTAAAATATAAATTGTTACTGTAGCAGTAAGGTGAGGTCCACAGAAGACGTTGAAAGGCACTTTAACACGATCGAATTTTTCGCTTCGATTTTCTGTCACATTTATTGCAATCACTTTATTGAATGTCGTGTGACGCCATGCTGACGTCATAAACGTGGCCATTTTGTCTTTCAATTTATTGAATGTCTTGAAACTTTACTAATTCCTTATGGGGTCTTCCATGTTCTGTTGTTTTGGTTTATGAATGTGTTGTCTACAGACAACTAGGCTTGCTTTCTAACTTTTTTTTTGTTTTTCGTTGTTTGTTTTTCTTAGTCTCATTCTAGGATATCTGGGACGACATATATCGCAATGGCGTATGTCCACAACGGTACAGCTTGTCGTTCTATCCCATTGCAAGAAACATTCAAAGACGCACTTACTTCTCCTCCGAAATGTCGACGTCCACCTCAGTGTGCGTGGAGAATGCGTGGCGCATTCAGAGCGCATATGTTCTGGCAAGAAAACAGGATTCTTGAACGCAGTTAGTAAGTCGTTTGCGTCTTGAATGTACATTTAAGAGAAACTTTATGCTACCACATCCTCTTCGCATGCATTTACTATTCTCAAACTATTTGAAATTTGGCAATACGGCGCATCATGCACTTCAGTACTTCCAACATGTTCGATTATAGTGCACGATTTGCGTTCTGAGGCGGAATTGATGTAATCGCCAAACGATTTAATCAACGAGGATAGTTCTTCGGTGTCGCAATTTATAAAATGCGTAAGATACAATTAGGAACCTAAAAACATACGCGATTTCTTTTGGCCACAAGTTGTAATTAAAAAATAGGATTTATTTCTTAATTGGCCCTAGGTTTATGTGACACCACCTAGAGGACACGAAGCCAATTATAAAGAATTCCGGCCGAATCACGTGATATAATTATTGTTAGTGAGCAGTCAATGAGCAGCTGTTGTGGACTTGAGTGAACATATATTCTTGGAAGCTAGCTTATACAAATCACTGAACGAGCGAATTTTTCAACTCTCCAAATACCACATCCTTTGAATCGAAAATAGCAATGTATTATTTGTGTGTAGAAAAATATAATTTCGTTAGAGCTGTGACTTGGGTTATTGTTTTAACAAGCCACCATGGGGAGGCTATGAGAGCTAAAAATAGCGTCACAAGTGGAAAACCTAGTCACAAGTAAATTCCATAAAACGAACACTATGTAAAGATAAAATTATGTATTTTTGCCATGTGAACGCTCTTAATAGTTACTTTCGCAAGGGTAGATAGTGACTGGTTTTCAAGGGCCCGATTCTTCAGATGTTGTGAAATAATTCCATTGCGAGATTTTGCTATACAAAAACTATCTTAACAATGGAATAATTTTGCGATTCTTGAGTGAAAATAGTTTTATAGTGAAATAATTTCATTCGGAATAATCTCACTTTCTCTAAGGGTGGTGAGATGTGACTCCGCAATGCCTTGAAGCCGATTAGTCATGACCCATGTACTGTATATTGCGATAACCTCGTCCTTTTAAGGGGAGGGAGTGTATTAAACAATTTTATTGTATTTTCAGTTTATGACCTGTAACATTTATTCTATTTGTATTACCAATTGTATTCAACGAAGCATAGGATATATTCTTGCTAAACTGCTTGACATAGGCTATGTAACAATGGAATATTGCATTAATTTGTCATACCGAATAATTTCAAGAGAATTCTTGAAAGTTAACCTACAATTCTCTTGCGATGATTCTACGTGAGAAATTAATGAATTATCCCATTGTTACATATGTCAAGAAGTTTACAAAAATATATGATATTATTTGATTAAGAGAATGTTTATGATTTTTTAAAAATAAACGTTACGACACACAAATGCGTTTAAAGCAACAAGCGTTAACTTAAAATTTTGACAACAATTAATTTATTTAAAAAAATTAATGTTATACATAATAACGCCTGAGTTAAATATTCTTAAATCTTCTCGGACATACGCCGGCCTCCGTTGCGTGTTAGGTAGCATGCCGGCCTAGTATGCGAGAGTTCTTGGGTTCGAATCCCGGTACGGGCATGGATGTTTGTGTCGTTTACTAAGGTTTAGTTTCATTAAGCCTGAAAAGTGCATAAAAGCGGGGACTTTAATGAACCATCTAAAAATAAAAAAAAAATAAAATTATATTCTCAAACACAGCAAACATGTTGTGTTGTATTATTTGGAACAGAATACATTACCAAATAAATTATATAAAACAGCAGATGATAGAAATGAGATGTAAAAACAAACTTTCTTGTTCGTTACATTTGATTTTTCCAGAGAGCATTCAGTGTATGAAATAAAATAGTGTTTCTTTTGGTTGCTTTAGATTGACGACCGGAAGTTCTAAATTCTCAGCAATTTCACTATCAAATTTCGCACTTCGGAATTACTCAATAAAACGATTCCGCCATAGTGAGATAATGTTTTCGAAATCGAGAGTCGGGATTTCGGAACAATCGTGCAACAACTTAACGAGTGCGTGGTAGATAAATAAATGCTGAAAACGTCAATTGATTTCTACGCTTTTTTCGAAGCCAGTATGGATAACATTCTCAAAGGTAATCCTAGATAGTGGTATTTGCCAACTTTATGAGTAAATATTTATCCAGAATTACTAATTCGTTACGCATGATCTCTTGCGCCGCAGTTAAATGCACGAGGTTCCGGCGTCAGAGATTGTGCCTCAGAAGTTCGTAACACTGGAAACAATTTAGTTTAAAACGTTGGCTAAAGCTATAGTCTAAAATTGCTATTGTTTAATTTTCGCAAATTGGCTTCCAGAAGCCTACAGTCATAGATTAATACTTTT
>PNEQ01062864.1:47455-90839 GCA_003012365.1 Medauroidea extradentata
GGGGGGGGGGGGGGGGGGGGGGGGGGGCTGGCGACTCACGTCAACCGGGCGGGGAGCGGATGAAAGGTTCACAATGGACCGTCACACAGCTCAAGTGTCGCTGAATGACCAGTTTAATACCCCCTACCCTTCCAAGGTTACAGGCCCCGCATCGAGCGTCATTGTGTTCTGCTCCGGCGCGAACCCCACCAGTTAACGGCCGTTTAGAGCTCGCTTAGGGGAGAGTTTAGATAATTTAATTGTATTTAAATTTTTGAGCCATAACTTTTATTCAAATCGTATTATCAAAATTTTCTCTTCGACAAAGCATAGGATATATTCTTGCTGAACTGCTTGACTAAAATAATAACGGAATATTTAATTAATTTGTCATGCAGAATCATTGCAAGATAACTGTAGGTTAACTTTCAAGAATTGTCTTGTAGTGGTTCTGCGTGCCAATTTAATTAAAGATTCCTTTACTATTTATGTCAACCAGACGAAGATTATATACTTTGTCGAAGAGAACATTTTGATAATACAGTTTCAATAAATGTTACGGCTAAAAAAACTGAAAATTCAATCAAATTGTTCTAACACTCCCCCCGTAACACCGACAATCATAACGGCGTATTTGCTTCACAGATAGGAGCATAAAATACACTTGTAATTATCAGTTGGCAATAAGCACCACACCGCTTTTTAACATAGACCTACTCTCCGAAGACAAACGTTCATATCTCTTGTTAAACGAGATATTTAAGGAATAATATTGTCAGAATTTAATCAAACTGGGTACCTACAAACATATTACTTATAGTTAATGTATGTGTATTTTTCACCACGCAGTGTTCATATCTTTACATTGGCTGCTATCAGAACACTTTTAATAACACGAAATATCGGAGGTATAAAGTTCCAAATTTATATTATTTTGCAGTATGTTTAAAAATTTGTTAAACAAATTTGCGAAATGATTCCCTGTAAAAAAATGTGGTATAGAATACGATGCCATGTGCCCTCTTGGGAATGCCAAATTCCAAATAAATGGAAAATGTACAAATAAAACTAAAACGACAAAGAATAATGCAAAAATTAAAAAAAAAAAAAAACTTTTGACTAACCAACCCCATTATATAATGAAGATGAAAGGTATTCGAAAACTTTTTCTCACAGATTGCATATCTTGTTATTACTAAATCGCACAATGAAAAAGCACATTTTTCTCTTTGTTTTGGGTTATTTTAACAGATGTTGGTTTTCAATTTCTCCCTTACAATTCTCACCAACCAAAAACTTACATTATGTAAATTTACCTTATTTTTGAGCAGGAATATCCTCGCAAAGTCTGTAAAATACTTTTATTGGAATCCTGAAAGTACTTAGTAAAGTGACTTAATGTATACTATTACGCTGTGTTTTGTGTTGGTCTATAAACATGGTGATTATTTTTACGCTTCTTAACCACATGAAATCTCTTAAGAAACCTTATAGGCCCTATGCAAATTTCATAAAAATACGATACATGTGTAGTAATTAGTACTACGTCTTGAGTTTAATTCACTTTACTCATACCATTATCAGTTTTTTAATGGTGGCCCTTAGAACTTTTTTATTGCAAGATTAATTAGAACAAAGAAAGGAAGCGTAACTTAAATACGATTTGTTCATGGTATCTTTATTAACGTCTATTAATTTCTGAAAGTTAACGATGTTGACATGTAAATTTTAATACATTAACCCATTTCATGAACTATTGGACCGATTGTAAGCAAATTAACTGTAAATTTTTATATATATTTTTTGAATATACTAACCCTAATTGCTGTAGGTTAACAATGAATAAAATATGATGACATTAATAAATTAAGAAAAAAATTTTTAATATATCCAGATAATAATATCAAATTGACATTTGTGTTAATTTGACCCGCGTTTCACCTCAACTAAACTTATGTCATGTTGCACTGTGGGGAATATCTTAATCGTATTGAGAGTGTTCAAGAGGGGAACAATTATATATTTATATTTGTATGAAACAGTGTTAGTTTTCTAGACGTTACTCGGATAACAATTTCGTTATACAAAAAATTGCTCAGCCAGTTTTCACATAACGGCATTTCATAGTCAAAATTGGCATGTTATTACTTCACACGCACCCCGAAAACCAATGAACATAATGAAACGAAATAATTCACAGTTAAACAACACTTCACAGGCTACAGCTTGAAGTGTGTGAAGACCCTCTACAAAATAGTTTTGTATTAAAATGTAGCTTTAGGTTTGAAAAAATTCCAACCTTAAGATTTTTTTTTTTTTTTAAATGTAAAACGTTTTGTACTGGGTTTTTATATAGCTACGTCAAGCTGTAGCCCGTGGTATGTATAGTTTCACCGTAAATATTTTCACTTCCTCATGTCCATTGTTTTTTGGGGAGGATGAAAAAAAAAAACAAGTAAGTTTTGATTTCGAATTGCCATTATACGAAAACTGGTTAAGCTAAAGTTTTTTGTAAGACGAAAATATACTTCCAAATATTGTTTACAAAACTAACACTATTTCATACAAATATAAAGTCACGATTTTTCTTTACTAGAACGTCCTTAAGTCTGCGTTTATTACTATTATTTGTTAAATTCTAAATAGTAGCAGCCATCGTGAAACTATTACATAGACGTGTTGAGAGTTGTTCTGCTACGGAACTTAATTTAAGAAATGGATGCGTAAATTTAGCTTGTTATTAATCTAAAGAAAATCGTCTTAGAAAATCATTAATCTAAAGTAGCTATATATTGTTTTGTAAAAAATTTCGCTTCATAATAAAGACTATTTTCATCACAACTATGTAACGGTTTTACGGTACCTACTGCCTCTTGGATTTAAAAAATAAAATTCGCAGCAAAAGCGAGGATAGGAACTCGTATAAGGGGTACGTTACCATATCCTTAGGTTATTTCGATATTCCATGGGTTTCCCGCCATTCCTCTCTTGCATTCATTGTTAATAACGTCGTTATAGATTAAACATGAGGCCCTACTACCTACATATGCTTTCACGGTTAAATAATTAGGCCTCCTTTATAAAACAGTTTTGTCGAGAAAAATAATTCAAACGCACTTTAATGGATTCGGCGCAGCATTAGAAACCCTAGAGTTTAGGCAATACTGGGTTCAAGTGTGTTTTGTTGTTCTCGGAACACAGGCGACTGTGGACATTCACTGTCAATAACGTGTGGAAATGTACTTTTCCCAAAATTCTAACTTCGGAGGCTTATTTCTTCGTTAATATTAACTTAAGAAACAAAATAATCTGTTCATTTTGTGCTTATTATTTACTCAGGAATCGCCTTCAACCGGTTAGTCGGTCGAATTCAGTCTCACACGATTACTCTCCGTGTTAAGGTGTAGACGGCTGATTGGCGAAATTCTGCAGTAGCTGCAGCGTCACTTTGTAAAATTATGACGATTGGTTCGCACACACATCTTAAAAATGGAATACGAGGGGAGCAATAAGCCCTTGAAAAGTAAAATTTTATACAGTGTTTTCTAAAAAAAAAAACAAAAATTGGAAACCATGTGAGATAAATTAACAAAACTCAAAACATTGTTTTATGTTATCGAAATCTGTCATCCCACAGCAAATGCTCGTTCAAGTCATCAGCCATTATGGAAATTCAGACAGCGCCAAAGTTTTACGACACACAAGTGTGGTCACCTCTGCAATTTTCATAATGGCGAAAGGCCTAAACGAGCATTTACTGAGGGATGACAGATCTCGATTACATAAAACAATGTTCTGGGTTCTATCCGTTTATTTCACACGATTTTCCAGTTTTTCAGAAATCCTCGTAAAATATTTCAATTTTCAAGGGCTTATTGCTCCTTTAATATTCAATTTTTGTGATATGTGTTCTACGGGTTTTCTACTTCATTTTTTTATAAAGTTTCATATACCAAAGTTAGTCTGTCGAATTTAGTTACGTCATAAACATATTTATTTATTTAATTAAATATTTAGTTAATAATATATATATATATATGTGTGTATTATAAAGTCCGCGATACACGTCATTCCGCTTAACGTTGTTTCGGATTAACGTCGCTTGTGTATGAATAACCGTTTTTCATTTTGAGCGGCCCCTGATTCTGATTCAAGATAGCGTCGTTAAGGTTGGAGTAACCGGTTTTTATTTTGAACAGCCACTAATACAGAATAACGTTGTTAATCCATTCTTGTGAGATCTCGTTAACCCATTCATTCGCGAAAGAGTTAATATTTTTATGTTCCAGAAAAGTTTGGCTATAGGCTGTGGACCGGGCTGGTCTGACTCATTTTAAGTCGTTTAATTTGCGTCGCTGTTATCAGAAACCTAACCACGAAGTAAATCCAGGGCTTACTCTCTCTCTCTCTCTCTCTCTCTCTCTCTCTCTCTCTCTCTCTATGTATATATATATATACATATACATACATACGTATGTGTGTGTTGGTGTGTGTGTGTGTGGCGTGTGTCTTTGGCATTCGAGTAACATACTTTACCGTCGCCGTTACAAATGCATTTCCGAAACTCACCGAATAAACTAATTCAATAAGTAAAAAATTAGAAACCACTTATCATAAGACGTCGACGTATTGTATTCTTACAACACTGTTTATATTAAATACTAGCTGTCCCTTTGCGGCTTCGCCCGCGTGTACTGTAGAAAAGAGTAACTAACTTTTAGTTACGTGTTAATTGATGGTGATACTATATTCTATATTATACTATATTCACTGTTTATCTTTAAAACATCAAATGCAAACAGATTTGTCTAGTCCACTGCGCTAAGCGTACTTTAATTGCAGAACTTCTTTTTTTAATTCATTTTTATTTCTCTATAAAACAGCTGCCCGGCTGCGGCTTCCACTGCAAAACAGCTGCCCGGCATTTAACATCTAGCGTACTCAATAACAGTGTAAAGAGCGCGCGCAATACGCTTGTATGATGTCATAGTAATTCCCATCGCAAAGTCTTGCACGGGATACGAACCCGTAACCCCACCCCTCCCTCACCCCAAACTTTATACAATACCTGAGTGAATGCTTAAGGCCTCGATCACAGGAACATACCTACATTGTTTAAACAACAATAGCAATAAAGCTCAAATTGACTCTACTGTTTTTAGGGTTTTTTTTTTCGGCAATTATTCGAATTTTTCTCGCCGTAAAAACCATCTTTGAACTTCAACGAACATTTAAAAAAAAGAATTGGCCAAATTGGTCCAGGCGTTGTTGAGTTATGCGCTTACCAACACATTTTGCGATTCATTTATATTATAGATTTCCACGAAAATAAAAAAAATTGTACACATATTAGTGTTTTTCGCTACTCTTTCCTTGTTATTAACCTTAGTAAATAAAACTAGTGGTAATGAAAATTAACCAAAACTGGCGTCACAGAGGTATGTGTTCTATTTGGCTTTAAAAATTGGAATTATTATACAGGCCTGCCAAAGCTAAATGCCCTTGTCCACGCTATATTTTCTTTAAGGGAGTGAGGTTGTAAATGTTCTTTGTCTGAAACCTTAGCGAACTATGAGTATGAAGTTATTTGCATTTCATCCGTAGATGATTCCTTTCTCCTCCGCCAAATGTAATCACGTGTAAAAGACTAGAAACCTAAAAAAAGTTTCTCTGCTTTGATGCAATGGAGATCTGTAACG
Organism: Medauroidea extradentata; assembly: GCA_003012365.1. Taxonomy (NCBI): domain Eukaryota; kingdom Metazoa; phylum Arthropoda; class Insecta; order Phasmatodea; family Phasmatidae; genus Medauroidea; species Medauroidea extradentata. The sequence goes on from PNEQ01062864.1 coordinate 53,134, forward strand.
TGAATATTTTACATCACAGAACATCTACTTCATAAATATGTATAGCGTATTTGGGATACGAAGGGCGGAAGGTACGAATGGAATCGAGATTTTCCATGCTGTTTAAAATTTTTGATCACTTTTCCGATGTCAGGCATAAAAGAGAAAGAGTGCAGAAAAAAATGAAAGCAACTTTTCTCATCTTCCTAATTTTCAAATTGCGGCAGAAAACTTCGCCCTTCATTATGAGTTAGCTGAAACATTCGAAAAAGAACATTTCTTTCTGTAACTATTCCTTTGTCAAGCGTCAAGGGTCTAAAGCACAAAAGCGATTTCAACGGCGGGACGAAAATTGCGGAAGTGCGAAGGATGGTTGCAGGCGAAGAAAAAATTTAAGAGGCGTAACATTCTTTCTTGTTTTGCCATTTGTGACGTTGTTCAATGAATATTATTCAAGTATTTACGTACATGTATTTCCCACGTCCCGAAGTTACTAAGTTTTGTAAAATACTCTTTGGAATGCTTTACTGGAATTAAGAAAGGAAAAAGTAGATATTTACCTTGAAGAAATAGTTATTGAATATTCCTAGAATTAGCAATTATTGTTTTTATCTGTTTTTGTTCTGTAGTGTAATTACGATATTCTTTATAGGTTTCCCGTATGATTTGATTAAGTTAGACATTATTCAACATTTCTCAAGGGTTATTTCGCTGGAAACTTAGGTGGTTTAATTACTATAAACTAAGAGACAATATACTCTGCAGAACATAAAAACAAAACAACAATAACAGTTAATATTAAGAATATTCAATAACTCTTTGTTGACAAGAATATATCCTGTTTCCTTATTTTATTCCAGTAAAACATTTGCAACGAGTGTGTTGAATAATATTTACCGGCAACACCACAAAATATTCAACATTATTCCACACTCCGAAGTTTTAAAGTATTCCCGTTTTTTAAATTCAGTTACATAAACGTTCGTGTATTAATATTCTGTTTTTAAACAACTTATACCTCGCTAATGCCCCTGCTTAAAAGAAATTATAAATAATTATGTTCTATATGATAAAATTCATTGTAATTTCATAGTTTTTCTCTCATTATCTACACTTTTCTTAAAATTAGAAATTGTTATTAGGTCTTTTTAATTTTTTTTTCCAGTGGGTAGTTGTAAGATAAGGAGGTTACGCCTTACTTATCTTCGTCAACTGTAAAAATTAATCTTAAGTAAATAAATAAATAAATATTCTACAGCTTAACATTTTATAAGGATTTGAATGCTACTTAAGGCACTTGATCTTTTGTTACAACGTGTTACAAGAAATCCTTTTTTTGACGAAACTAGTAAAGTTACTCTCTCTCTCTCTCTCTCTATATATATATATATATATATATATATATATATATATATATATATATATATATATATATATACTACGAAAAAATAATAACGTTACAGACGATGACGGAATGATACTTTAAAAATAGTACGCATGGAAGACTCTACAAAAATTGCAAAATTTGCTATGAATTGCTTTGTACTCGTAGAAACTTTTGTAAAAGTAGTAACGAACTTTCTTGTAATACTGTTCGTTTGTAAAGTTACGGTAATTTTCTTTGCAAAAAAAATTAATAAGACTTTGTTGTTTACATAAAACGCGGATTTGTCGAAAATTGTATAGTCATGCTCACATCACATTCTCTTGTATGCATTTTTTTGGAATAAAGTCCATATTCACTCGGATAATGTTCACAATGATATAAAAAGTTAACCTGTATGCAAATAAAAAAAATGTTCTAACACTATACTAATTACTCTAATTTCAGAAAATTGGATTTTTTTTATTTTAAAATCAATTCTTTTAATAATTCAAAATATTTTAATGCGGTTTTTATAAATATCTTGCTGTAGGCCGTGACAATGTTCTTCAGTGTGAATAATTTCATTTCAGTAAGAGAGTTGGTTTTCCTTTGGTTTTCCTTTCCAGTATAAAACTATTTTATCCAAACTCGGTATTTAACATGCTGTTACACAAAAAAAAATTACAGCTAAAATATTTTACTTAAAAGTTCTTCATATTTTGTACACACACACACAAATATATATATATATATATATATATATATATATATATATATATATATATATCACTGAAAAAAATACTTATTAGTCACCAGAAAATATTTTGTCATAATGGACCTTACCAAATTTTTTGTAGTAACCACAAAATATTTTTTCTGTCCCCAATAAAGTTTTGCAGATATTACAAAAAAAAATTGTAACCACTACAAATTTATTTCGTGAGGTCCATATTGACATAACATTTTTATATGCTAAGTGAAGTAGAGTAAAAATATAAATACTTCTATGTTAATATTTAACCATTCAGTCTGAACTGACTTCTGCATCCGCTCCGGTAGTAATATATTTTGAAAATTGCGTTTACATTTGAAGGTAATTGTTTTACAATATTGTAACTTTCTATATCAACTACTCACTATATTTCAATAGGTCTAATGAACACACACGGACAAATATAAACGGAAATGTACTGAAGTATGTTGCTTCTTCGGCCCGGATTGTCTACCAACCGCCAAGCAGTATATTACAGCACCACTAAAGAAGAAAATGGCGGTGCTCGGCAACGGCAACTGTGCGGTCAGGCTGGCCTTAAAATTTCAATTCGCTTTCAACCCGGGGTTGACTGACGTATCCGGATTGAAATGTTACTAGAGAATGCGACAACATAACTTCCTTTCTTAACACGGCAATTTACCCCATTATGTGATCAGAAAGTTTCAATTTTAATTTTTATAATTTAGGTACATATCTAAAGTTAGGTTTTACACAGTTTTGAAAATAAAATCAGATAGGTAACGCCCCTCCCCCCTTCCTGTTATCCATTCGCTGAGTAAGCCGGTTTCTGACGCTTACCAGTATAGCAGTGGGTAAATTAACAATTTCTGTCCGGATGTTGGCATTCAGGATGTGTAGGGTCCTTGGACGGTTACATAAACTCGGGGTATCAAATCGCAAAAAAAAAAAAAAAAAAAAAAAAAATTACAAGGGGCAAAATCGGGGGAGCGGGCTGGCCACTTCTAATCGCCTCTTATTGATATGAGGCGCTACGGAAAGAGTTCCCTCAAAACAGCCAACGATGCTCCTGAAGTGTAGGACGTACGTTGATACGTTTTGTTGGAACCAAATGTTCCCAAGCCCAATTATTCATCGAGCCGCGATGAACATAATCCCTCCAACATGTTGACATACGTTCCTCACTGTTCCAACGCATGATGGCGATTGGCCGCGGTGGGGAACAAACCTTCACACCACCGCCTCTCGAATAAGACCATTACCACCCCGCTATGACATCTACAGCCTGAATGTCGCGCATTTCAAAACAGGAAGTTATGTTGCCGCATCCTGTATAAACATACCAACACTGGACTGAAGAATGAGTTGAGAGACTCAGTCCTGGGCAAGTCGGCAAGGTGGACTCGACTGCAGAATCCGCGTTCAAACTATTAATTTAAACTCCCATAAGGGCGAACTGAGTAAGGTTAACTCTACTACAAGCTAGAAAGACCTATGCTAAAAATTTGGCACAGGGACAGTTTCTGCCGCTTGAACGCTGGTATCGGTAAGATGGACATTCTGAGCACGGTGTAGAAGAACAGATCTGGACACTCGCCTATCTACCAATGTATTTTGCTTGACCCCCTTGTTGTTCGTCAAGTTATCGAGAATGTTGTACTTTTAGTGCTGTAATCCGGGCGGTCGGACTCAGAGTCCGCCCAATTTTTCCATTGTTAACATTATAAAGTAAATATAGATTTCAGGGTGCCATGATTTAAAATTGTGAACGAAGAAAGCATTTCATAAATTGATAAAAAATACGTTTTGATAAATTGTTTATCTTAGTGGGAGGGAAGTGGGCGGAGTTTGAGCTCTACCGCCCGGATTACAGCGCCAAAAATGTATATAGCATTATCGTGAACTTAGCGAATTGCAGTCAAACAACAAGGGGGTCAACTTTCCAGGCGAGTGGCCAGACATGTTCTTATACGACCGTGATTCTGACCTATCGCAGAGCTTTCTGAATTTTAATTTACATTAAGTTAATAATTTAGAAAGTGGTATTAGGTTATGTATAGAACCGATATCATGGACATACGCCATTACTTGCGCAAGCAATGGCGTATGTCCATGATATCGGTTCTATACATAATACCAACCCATTGCAAGAATCGTTGAAAGATCACTGGTATTAGGTTGTTTTTCTCTTTAAAATAAAAAATTTAATGCATTTTATCTTTACCAAGCCTAGTTAAATTTAATTTTACTTCGGTGTTGTACATTATAATATCCATTAGTGATAGCAGCGAAACTAACGGTATAATATTTCCCTGTGTCAAAACATCCCATTAGAAAGAGATATTTCTTTCTAACTTTAAGCATAATTAACCATATCTGAGCTAAGTTTAATTCTTCAACAGATAATTATGACTTAAATCAAAAATTTTAAACACCCCCGACTCACAAGATACTAAATTTCAAATCTATCAGACCGGTAGAATTGCTCACATTCACAAAAAAAAAAAAATAGAAAAGAGCTTATGATCTTTAAACGGTTGAACATATTTCCTTAAATCATAGTTAAGAACACTGTCGATCAAGTCACCTTTCAAACAAAGAAAACACATCAAAATCGGTCCATTCGTTCAGGAGCTACAATGCCACAGACAGACACAAAGATACACGGACAAACACGTCAAACTTATAACAAACACCCCTTTCTTTGCGTCGGGGGTTAATTAGGAAGACAACGTAATGGGAGAGTTAGGCACAGGGAAAATATATGCCGCTAGTTACGCTGCAATCACTAACATACCTAATAAAATACGAAACCGCAGTAAAATTATACTTAACTAGGCGTTATAAAAAGAGAAGTAATTTAATTTAATTTTAAAGCAAAAAAATAATCTAATTTTGGCTTTCGAATTATCAACTTCATGTAACATAAAATTCAGGAAAGCTCTGTGGTTGGTCAGGTAACACCGTTTACCGATACCAGCGCTCAAGTGGCTGAATTTTGCCGTGTGCCTATATTTTAACATGATTTTTGTAAAGAGCAGAATTAACATTGACTCAACTGAGCGAAGACGAAGCGTTCGCCATTTTGAATCGTTTGTTATGTTACGTAAGATGTTAGAATCGTCTTGGACATAGCCTACTAAATAAAACGGTTTAATAAACAAAACGTGAAGTGCAAAATTTATCCAACTTATTATTCTGATTTCTAAATGAAACAAAACATGTAACAAATATACCACTTGGTTTTTCGACTTTGTTCCAGAGCGTGACACCTGCTCCGGCTCGCGGTGGCCGCGTCTTTACGACCGCATTGCACGCAACGTGATTTGTTGCAGTTGTCCAACCTGCTACTCTCCTATACTTTCTTTTTAATCCTCTCTTTCTGTGTCCATTTCACACCTGTCACCCTCTCTACCCTTCAGACACTTTCGCTTGTCACTATGTCCACATCGCATGTTGACGTCCTTTAAGGGCGTTGGACCAGCAACAATTTTGGTTATGTTTGTGACAAACACTGCTCAACTTTTACACATCAGATAACATGTCATTTCCCCAAATAAAAAAGTTAAGCCCCACAGATTTTGCATTATAACTCATCAAAGACACAAAATGGCCGTTGCGGAGTAGAGAAAGTTATAAAAAACGTAATTTACTTGTGACACAAGTGTATCTATGCATTTTTAAAGCGTGTTTGAGAAAAGTTAGTTTTGAAAAATTCAGTAACATTATTTGGGGAACTGACATGTTATCTAATGTGTAAAAGATGAACAGTGTTTGGCATAAATTAAATATATAGGTATATATATTTTTTACGGGCTCCAACTTCTTTAAGAAATCAAATGTATGGTATTCAAAAAATATTAACTCCTGCAAGTACAGAAAGAGCAATTTTATACTACACAAGATTTGAGTCAATAATTCTGGTATTTTTAATATATATATATAACACGTTATTTGAACCATCAGCAAATGTGCATTTTCTTTTTTATTGGAAATACAGACAACTTATGTATTCATGGTTTCTAGCAGGCTGAAGCTGATTTTGAAATCAAGTGTTCGAAAATGTCTTAGTATCTGCATTTGAACCTAAACCTCAACTTAAATGCTTCTTCACACTGCAGAGGCAGCTTCCTATAACCATGGACCCTGTTGCATGCACGTTTGGTGTAAAATGTATTATTAGTATCTCGCTCTGCACATATTGTGTTCCTCGAAGAAACGTTTACTAATAGTTTCGTACCTCCAAATCAATAGTAGCACAACTCAGAAAGTAACCATTTTGAGTTAGACCTTTATATTTTATGTATCGTTCAAGTCTTTTCTAATGGAAATACAAACTCTTAATAAGAAACAGAGAGTTGCTGTATTTTGAACTAAATCTTTGTAGTTCAAATAGGGCCTGCATATGTATGTTTATTTATTACGAAAACAATATAATTATTATAATACAACGTTATTTGTAAACAAAATAAATTGGAGTAAATTATTTCACAACATCAAAGTTGTCTTAGGTTTACAGGGAAAAACTTTAACGCCCAACTTTTCTTCACTGAAACTTCAGATGCCAACATCTGAGAACCATATTATTTGAGCTGTGCCACTAATACCGGAGGTGCGATATGTCTATGGTTGATTTCTACAAGGGTTGAGCACATTATTTCAAGGTCAGTCACCGTGTGTAAACAATATTGTGTCTAACAAAACATTTAATATAGAATTTAACGGAGAAAAATTTTTTTTATTTGTCTCCTTTTGTGAAACGCTGACGATGCAGGATGAATGTAGACCATTGCGACAAGTTTTCAGCACTATGCAGGCTGTGAAGAGAAACCATGAACGTTTCTATGAGACGTATTTTGGCCCAAACCTGCGAAAACAACTCACGTGTGTTATAAATTTACTACCGGTATGAACACAGTTTCAAAGAAATACATTTAGTAAAACCAATCATGCAATTATTGATTTATATACTTCATAACTGCAAATTATGAAATAAATAATCTACTTGAGAATGAAATTTTACATAGTAAAATTCATTGTTGAATTGAGATTATTTTTCAACCAATGATTAGTAAAAAGGTTTTCCGGGAACCGTTATCACAAAAATAAAAAAACTGAATTTGGAAGATAACCAAAACGTAAGCAATAGTTTAACCTACAAATGATGGGCTGAGATTCGTAGTGGTGTAAGTCACAAATATTTAGAAGTGTCGTTGTTATTCATATTACGCACATTTTATGTCATGTGACATATTTCACTCTTGACTGAATTTGTAAGTATCGTTTAAGTATTGCACGAATATTCTGCACTTTGCACATGGTTACAAAGAATGGTTTACGAGGGAACTATTTTTACTGACTTGCACCAATACAAATCTAAACCCCTCAAATATTTATTTATTTATTTCATTTATTTACCCACGTATATTTCAGCCATGCGCCGGTTTGCAACAAATACGTGATACATTACGTCATATAGTTTACATTTGCAAAGAAAGAAAAAAAGATTAAGTGATAACATTTGCCATAAAGAAATAAATAAATCAAAGAACAAAATTTGCCTTAAAGTTAACTACCTTAACATATATTGCCTAAAGAAAAAAATTTAATTACCTAAACAAAAAAAATTACAAATACAAACATTACAAGTATTAATATTACAACAGTTTCAGTGAGTTTATGTCATCTAATACAGACTTGACCTTTAGCCCATTCGAACAAAATTTGCCTTAAAGTTAACTACCTTAACATAAAGTGCCTATTTTCAGCCAGATATTTTTTAGCCAAAATATTAACAACATTTTAAATTTTAAAGCCTAAGATCAACAATAAAAAAAATGATACAGGCTGGGAGAGAAGCAAATCACATGCTGACCATAAAGATTTTACCATAGAAAACAAGATCCGGTGTTGAGAGCTGAAATGTCTCTAAACTCTTTTGCTGTAACCTTAATATAACACGTGACAGTTTCCTAAGAGCAACCGGGACCAGGCTATTGTAATTCGACTGGTGAACTAAAACTTTAGACAGTTTATTGTCCCTCGGAATATACGTCGTACCGGAAATGTTTCGGTATCCAAACACCCGTCTGTTGCTAGTCTCTTTGTTATTCGCGTTTTGTATTTAAATAGTTGGAAAAGTTCTTAGAAATAACTTTTTTTGTAATAAATTATTTGTTTCGTAATGTTATCTTTCATTTCTATTGGGAGCATGCGTCATGTCATTTCAACGCGATGTTTTCAGTTTTAGTTATTCTGTGAATATTTTGTCGTTATTTGTACATCCATGCGTGACCTTCGAATTGCGACTTGATCATGTAATTACATAACAATAGTTAAACCAACTGGAGAAAAGAAGTCTCAAGAAATTCCGACAAAACAAATACTATCTCGTACAAGTAAAAAGAGACAGTAAATATTTTACTTGCGAGCTCCCATAGTTGCTACAAGTGAATAGATACAAAATTGGAACGCTGAATGGCTTTTTGATCATAACTAACTGAGTAATTTTTCTCCTTCAAATAATTCTTTGGACTATTCACGAGCGGTAGGTTGAGTAAGCCTATCGTAGAATGACCCAGTGTAATATTTGCGGCGTGTAATAATACTTCCCCATAGTTACAATTTATAATTAAATACAAATATTTGCAAATTCAAATCAATCATTTGACGTAAGCTCCCTTTTATTTTAATATCCACCTTCGTTTGACACTATTACTTATGAAAACAATGTGTTCACGTAGTTTTACAGTTGATTATTTCCAAGATGATATCAGTATTTAAATACAGCAAATAACATACTTTGGCGTTCAAAATATTATGTTTGTTTCTAGTCTCTCTTTTAATAGTAAATAATTAGAAGTAAGTGCTCTTTGAAACTATCATGGTATTAACAGAGGCATGTTATATCTTGCCGGTAATGAAGCAGGAAACAGCCACATTTATTGGCGATTTATTATTGTTTGGCCATCATTTTCCAAAGTGAATATTCGCGAAGTTAGTTCAGCGATGCGAACATCAGATAATGTAAGGCAAACTTACTTTCCGCCCTAGCTGAGATTGTATGCGCAATTAATTATTCGCTGACCAGTTAGCTTAGACGTTTTCCGTGACGTGGTAAAACGAAATCCCTTACGTGCGGATTAATCGGTTTTATGGTCGATTTTCATTTATTTTCCTTACGACCGCAGCCGTTACCAGCATTCATTCCCATTTTTTGCGCCCCTTTTATTTCTGGACCCAGCACCGTTGCGGCAAACATACGCTTCGATAACTCAGTTTTACCATTTAACCCGGTCCTTTTTTTTCCTTCCTTTACCGGTCCGCGGCCTTTGTTATTTGTTGCCAGATTTGCAGGGGCGCAAACACCAGAAAACTTATCACGTCCACATCCTAATGTCGCGTCGGAAGGTACCTCGCTTCCCCTACCCCTCTTTCAGCTGGCACGAGGCTGGAGCAGCGAGCGGGTTGCATACCCATTCAGGTGGTGATAATGCGCTAAGTTATGTCAGGCCAGTGTAGCAAGCTTCGAGATAAGACGGCGAGTTATCAGTCGCGCGGGTATTCAGTATTAGCTCCACGTCCTACGAGCACGAGGCTATTAATCTACCGCTCAGATAACGGAGGCCTATAGCGACTGGGTCAAGAGAAGAACGAAAGGGTAGAAAAGGGTGCAGCCAACCTTGGAACTTAACGTCAGCGAGTAGATAGGCGCGACACGACACGGAGGTAATGGGTCCCTAGGTAATTTCAGACAACCTTGCTGAAGAGCCGCATTTAGCAATTGTTTCTTTACCTCTCTTGCATCCACGATCTTAAATTCGACACCAGTACGAGTAAACCTAATACCACTCACATTTATCATTCCTACATTCTAAATTATAATTGAAACTGTCACAGTTTTAGTAAGTTGCAAGGCCTTCCACTCGGGAATCTGATTTTTTTTTTTTTTTTCCTTCACTGATACAAAAGTGAGAAAACAGTAGTTTAGAGAAACTGATTCAAAAAGTTGAAATATTTCACTAATTAATCAGTACAAATTCTACTTATCTATCTGTAATTTGAAAACTGCAGTTTAAATATGTAACGAAAATGTATCAACTATTTCACATGATCTTAGTCTGCATGTAAAAAAACACTGTACCACAATTTCCACAGAAATTATGCTACTGATTTTTATCTGCATGTTGTTTAAAGTGTGTTATGAGTTTTGATAAGTTACACCTAAATGTAAATTAAAATGTACAGTAATCAACATAGTAATAAGTATTCTATGAGTCACTGTGAAGTTATGCTGCTTTAAAAGTTCACTTTTTAGTACAAAAAGAAATTTTACTGCTAAGAAAACGATGTACAAATGTAATTCACATACATAATTAATACATAATGGAAACTGTTTTACAATGTTAGTGACCAAGGTATTGGATTGGTTAGATGAAGGTAGTGGTTGTAAATCCGCTGCTATACTATCTTTTTCTTAACTTTGGTGCAAGTATTTCATAATCTTACACTGAAAAAAAAAAGTATAGTTGCAGGTACCAAGTAAACAGTTTGGTTGTTGGTACTACTCCAGACAGTTCCTTCAACAATATGTTTTGTAGAAGTTACCATCTGGTGTGTAAAAGCAACAAGGCTCTTTGTTTCTTCTACAAAACAGATTGTTGAAGGAACTGTCCAAAGTAGTACATAAAAAAACTGTTTTGTTGTCCCTATTTTAACAGAAGTATGGTACCTGCAACTGTACTCTTTTTTCAGTGTATGACATAATTAGAAAAAAGTTACATTCAAAGTAGAAGGACGCATTTTTTGTACATCTAAGTTAAAAAAATTCCTTACTTTTCAATTATTGAAACTCTCAACCAGTTGAGTATGTTCCTCTGATGCAAACTGTAGTTTCAACAATTTTAAGTAGTGGAAAATCACTGGGAAACAGTGAATATCCACAGTATCTAGTTCGGAGCGTAATAAATGCTGGATTTATCTCTTGAAAATAATTCCTAAAATACTTCATTGTACATTACGTGTATGAATATGCACTACAATCAACTGTGAATACTTTGACTGTAGATGTAACATTGACCGAATCAAATATTTAATTTAGTGCCATTTGGCGAAGAAATTACAACATTTATCTGGATGGATCAAACAAATTGGTTTTAATACATAATTATACGAATTTATTTGTCCATTAAGTGATCGGAAAACAAATATCTTTGAGTTGGTCAAAGTTATCCTTGCAGTCAAAGTATCGACATTCGACGATACAAACTATTATAGTCTAAACGTTGAAATGATTTTTGCTCAACGACCCAGGAAAGATTCACGATAAGACTGAAGGCGTCGTACGATGCTTTCTACAGGCACCAACATGGCTGTGATGCATGGTTAACTGTATTTTAGTTGACATTTTCCGTGTACATTAAAACCAATATATCATTTTATATATACTCGCTCAAGTTGCAATTTTGTTATTTCATCATCAACGTTCACTATTTAACTAACTATTACGTACGCTTTTCGTGTTTTAAGACCATTACACAACATCGAGTTTTTTTAAAAATTTATAGTAAATTCCCTGCAACACACAATGTACACCAAACAACCATTTCATTACATTTTTTACTATATATTTCCCACTTCGAGAATTAATATTAGCACAGTTAAATTCTGTAATACACGTCAGCTCATCACATGACACACATTAAAAATTAACAAATAAAAATGACTGCATCAGTAAGGGTGTGTTTTGCATTAAGTATTGACATCAAGTTTCGACAGATTTTCACATTTCAATTTAGTACAGTAGGCCCTAACTGAATAATGAGGTTTGCTGGTATATGTAAATGGTATGTTAACCAAAGTCAAACACAAAAATTAATGTATCAATAGTTAAAATGTTTTAATAATATCTGTGATAGCTACATAAGATCTTTGTGGGTATTATTTACAGTTTGAAAATAATGATTATTTTTATTAAAATTTCATTTATTATTTCTGTATTTCATAGCACCAATTTTATAATATTTATTGCATCGATTTAACATTCACAGAATCATCATTGGGAAGTGGCCAGACGCAGATGTTTTCCATATACGTAATTTATTTAAGAGGCCACAAGTAACTTTAACAGGTCTAAATTAAATCAGTTTGATTTTTTTTATTAATTTTAGCTAAGATAACCAGTTTGTGTGAGTTGTATATATTAGAAGCATAGCATGTCACTTTAAGAAAATTGTGTTAGAAAATATATTTTTTATACATTAAAAATTTAATTCTTTACAATAATAATGTGCTAGATTTTGAGAAAATCGAATAAGTAGTTCCTGAGATATGATACCGAAGTTTATTTTTTTTTCTAGCGGTTGTTCCTCAACAAGTAAACTGAAGGCGCGATTACTGAGATAGTTTAGGTTGTCCTTAATATTATTGAAATTTTTTCTGCAGCGTCGTACACATTGGCTTAGTACTGAAAATTTTAAACGCTGTCACTTCGGTGGTTTTTATTTGATTAGGTTAAAAACTACTCGAATTGGATGATTTTATAATAATCCAGCTCCGTTCCAATCGTTAAATTGATTCAAGAGTTGTGAGGATAGACGTACGGATAAATAGGTACATAGGTGATCTCAATTCCCACAAAATAACTAAGCGGGTTAGCTACTTAAAGCTTATAATGTTTTCTTTTCGTACAGGTATTTAATTTCGAGAATTCTTACTTTAGTTTTCCGTACTAAAAACAACATAATTTCAGCTGTAAGGACCTTCACTGTTGAAGTTGGAAACTACTAATATATGTTTCGACATTTCTATAAAATATTTTCTTTTACGTAGTGAGTATACGCCACTCATACTTTCATAGATTTTGAAATCTGAAAAAGAAATTATTGAAAGATATACGGCAAGTTTGTTTAAGGCTGCTATTTACCGGTAAAATCGTAATTTTATTATTGTAGCAAACACTATCAAACTCCTACACATTACATTAAAAGTAATTACCCACAAATAACATATTTTTCATAGTTTTCATATGAACACATGTCAAAGTAGCTGTTTGACTATTTTCGCTACTTACCCAAAGTAAAAACCATATAAACGATACGAATTAAATAATTTTGAGAGAAAATTAATGTATTAAGATACAGAATGACTACTTTGTTGTTTCACGTGAAAGTTATATATTGAAAAAAATTGTTATCTAAGACAGGCTATGCAAAATTTTAGGTAAGTTCAAGAATTTTTTTTAATACGACAATTTTTACGCTTATTATTACTGAGACGTCATTCTGTAGCTTAATACGTTTACTTTCACTCAGAATTGCTTCATTCGCTTCTTTAAATAGTTTTTACTTTGGGTAAGCAGCAAAAAAAATTAATATCTCTACTTTGACGTGCGCCTATACGAAAGCTACGGAACCGAAAACTATTTTATTTGTGGGAAATTAATGTCAATGTAATGTGTAAGGGTTGGACAGTTTTTGGTACAATAATAAAGTTACGAATTTTTCGGATGCGGAGCGTTAATACCACTAACAATTTTGACTACAGAAATGTTGTTTGCGATTTTATTTAATGCAGATTATGACATTTTCAGGTGTTATATTATAAATTGTCTCTAATTTGTAAGCCATGTAGACGATATTAGTTTCTGTGTGTCCTGGGAAAAAAGGCATGAAATTCGTTAAAGTTGTTTAATGTCATCAAGTAAATTTGTTTCCAATATAAAAAACTGTGTGATGTCTTATATATATTTTGCAACAATGTGAGCACTGTAAGAGAACAACTAAGCTAGGAGAGTTGCTAACTGGCAGTCAGCCATCTGACGTACGAACGGCGTATGCATATCCATTAGAGGCAGCGTTCATACATCACAGGCACGTCCGACGGATGTGCCGTGATCATGAGTAATGACTGATTGATCTCGCCTGCGATGATGGACGGTAATGACGCCAGAGATTACGCTACGGACGACGGCGTGCGAGTAGACAGGAGTAGTGTGATCACACTCTACATTCCCTGCCACACAACCCACTTGATCTCTCTCTCGTTTCTGCAAAGCAGGCCAGCTGGCATAGTTTCTAGGCGGCCTAGTTGTCACAAGCATGTACGTACAGTGACTTAAGGCCATTATTAGAGACATGCAAAATCCGCGTTATCATTTGGTAGCAAACTAAACTCCACTTTCCTATACATAGCAGAACATAATCTGCTATTCAATTGGCCACGAACTTTTATGTGTTGTCATTTACGTGTGTTACGTCTTTACAGAGATTGGCCTCTCTACCGTGTAAGCATTCTCCGCGGTAAGTCACGACAATATCGGCCAGCGGGAGACGTCGAACAAGCCTACAGTCACTTGGAGTCTAGTCAGCTGTCAGAAAATAACGCGAATTTTGCATGTCTCTAGCCATTATACATCATTATAGATGATGGTTTATCGCGTGAAAACTTGACTGTTTGCTATCTTTCAACTCACGTTCAGCTTATGAAAAGAATACTGGCTTTCGCTTGTACTTGGAGTTGTTGCCCCATTTGACTGAGCCAATAAGAATCCCGTTATGCCTGTTATTGGTCTGCAGGCAGCTTCGTTGTGTTCGACGTACGTCACACAGCCATACATGTCACAGGTAATTACAGTGTTCTCAAGGGAATTTTGGTACAAAAAATTTTTTCGCGATATACCATTATCTCTATACATCATTTCTCCTTATTTCACAACAATTATCTTCTCAATCCTAAAAGCGAGTATATATTGAAAAGTTGTTGCACTGTTTTTATCAAACCAGTGTATACTACGTTATCTTATTTTATTCCCGCAAGACAAAATAAATGGGGTCGCGGTGGCCGAATGGTCAGTCCATTCGATTCCCGGTGGGGTCGGTCCCCATATTTTCGTATGTGGGAATCGTGCCGGATGATACCGTTGGTCGGCGGGTTTTCTCGGGGATCTCCCGTTTCCCCCGCCCCTTCATAATAGTGCTGCTGCATACTCACCTCATGTCACCCCTCACCAGCTCTGAAGACCTCGATGATAAGCGCAGACCAAAACTCTCCCTCACTCATTCACTCACAAAATAAACAATGGTTTCATCTAATTATGAAATTAAGGCAATTCTCGTTAATGAACTAATTAGCCAAATGTACATATTTTTTTACATGTAAAAAATTGGACTACATAGTAAAAACAATTTTTAACAAAACATCACAACAATTTTTCGATATCTACCTTAGATTAGGAATAAAAAATTAATTACCATGAATGCAGTACAATTAGTGGATCACGGCCTTAAAAAGCTTACATCCCTCCTACGTGTTCATTTATTGGTTTTCCTTGCCTATTTTTGATTCACGACTGAAATTTCAAAATTTTGCCAGAATTACAACGCAGCTATTGATTTCACCCTTCGGTAGATATATACGGAGTAAACTAGGAACTCATAATCATTTATTTCATTAACTATAGATTACTTAAGGAGGAGTGTTAGACAATGTTATTGTATTTTCAATTTTTGAGCGAATAGCATTTATTCAAATTGTATTATAAAATTTTTCATTTAGACAAATCCTAGGATATATTATTGATAAACTGATTTACGTAAATATTAATGGAATATTTCATTAATTTGTCATGTAGAATCATCGCAAGATAATTACAGGTTAACATTCAAGACTTATCTTGCAATGTTTCTGCACGTCAAATTAATTGAAGATTCCATTATTATTTACGTAAATCAGTTTACGAAGAATATGTCCTATGCTTAGTCGAAGAGAAAAGCTTGAGATTACAACTTGAAATAATGTTATGTCTCAAAAAATGAAAACACAATAATATTGTCTAACACTCTCCCTTAACAAGCTAGAATGCGATACCACTGCACGCCGCTTCACCGTCTTTTGGTAGAGGTAATAATGCACCACATAAGGCTGTCAACATCGCCCTTGGCGCCGTACCTCACACACACACACAGACAGAAGGAGGGCGTCTTAAACAGTGCTCAGATCACATGATCTTTAAGAAGCCATAAACAAATATGAGGTTTCAGTATTTATGCCTTTCATTAAATAGACTGAAGAGCTTTAGCCACAGTCTGCGTTTCAACGAGAATTACATTATACTTTTGTGCTGTACAGCGGTAGAATATTGTGTGATATTGTATAATTTTCTTGCTCTCTCTTTTTTCTGCCTCTACATATATATATATATATATATATATATATATATATATATATATATATATATATGTATATACATAAATCCACACACTTGCAGTTGTGTTACGAGAAACAAATCTTACTAACGTACTACGTTACTTAGACGTGATTGATGTATTTTCCACTTATTACCATTTGTACTTATAATTCAAACGAAGGGATGGTTTATAGGTAGCATTAAGCTGTATAGTAACAATGTAGTATATTTAGTTTCTTTTAATTCAGAGTTTTGCGGCAAGATTAATATGTTAGAAAAATTACAGAATTGTGACGTAAATAGTTGAAGTTAGATTTAAATTCGAAGTAATTTTTTTCCCAATCTCAGCTGCGGCTTTAGGCTGAGTATTTGAGAATTCCTTTTTAAAGAACCCCGAATTCATTAATTTCCAGTCCAATCTGAATTCTTATTACGGCTCCCCGCGATTGCAAATACCCCCGACTATCGGCTCGGGCAATTCCAATCTGACGCCAGCGCCCGCCGCCGACCGACACTCGCTCGTTCCCCCTCGCCCTCGCTATTGGCTCCCAAGACGGAAGCGAAATCACGGAGGCGGGACGGCCTCAATTCGAAAATTACTTCCCCCCTGCTCACCCTGCATTATTCAGGCGCGCTCATCGCGAGAGTCGATCACGGGCCGGTCGATAGCTCGTTAACGCGTCGAGACACGACGTCCCAGCGGACGTTGGAAGCTGCGCTTCACGAGCGTCTGGGTCGCGTTAACCTGCTTCCCTCCTCGTAAACGCTCGGGAACACTCGTTCATCCTCGGTGATTGAGAGCAAAGGCAACACCACACATTAATTACTATTGTAGTTTCTTAATTTAACGAATCTGTCATTCGATTCAGTGCAGAACAATTTTTTTTTCTCTTGCGGTTTAAACTGCTCTAAACGGTCGCAAACAAACAAAAACAAATATAAAAATAACCGCCACACAGACGAAGAAAGGAGGGGGAGATGTGTGGCTCAATTGCCGAGAATGAACGAATGCTCCCGAACACATCCGAAGATGATCAGTCGAACTCGACGCACCCGTGACCGAAGACGTTGTAAAAGAAGTAGACAGTAACGCTGCTATTTTGTTACATGGCTAAATGAAACGCTGACATATTGCAGACGAAGATAGGAAATTGTGTACTTTAGTAGGGGTGGGGGTAATGACTTCTTTTTTCATCAAAAAAACTTTGGCACAGGACATTGTAAAATATGAGGTGAAGCTATGCAAAATGTCCATAAAGTCCCGCTACCTTTTCAAAAAATCATAGAATGAAAAATATTAGAGTTATGCCTTTGCAGTTTGTTTAAAAATGTTCTGCAGTTATGAAAATTATGTTACTTACCGTAGAATTTTTATGTGTGGCCACTTATAGACTGTAAAATATCAATTTGTTATGTGAGTTCTGACCAACCGTTCCGAACGATTCATTGTTTCTTATACGAAGAGTTGCAATGTCATTGACCATTTTTCTGTTCGTACACTATCACTAGAGACACTGGAAAATCGTGAAAATGTTTCAAATAGTCTCCAATAAACTGTATTCTATTAACCGTGACACGTGTGAACATTTTTGGGGTAAATCACACACGCGGTGTGTCCAAGCTGTGCTGTTCTAACTGGGCCTGTTGAGAGAGACAAAATACTAGAAATAAACGATAGCCAATGTCGATACATAACATTCCGTGTTATATATATCACGTTGGAGCCTAGCAAACAGTCAACTATTCCCGCGATTTTCCAGACTCTCTAACTATCACTAATCGGCATCCACCCCCCACCTAAGAAAAGGTCTAAGGGAGGGGGAGTGGCATCAAGTTGCGGGGTCCATGCGATTCAACTGGACAATCAAGACCCATTCGCCTCACATGGCATTTTCATTAAAATAATTTTAAACGTTCAAGTGCCTACGTGGTGTGCTCCTACGCACTGGAAGATGATTGATGACTGCAACTCTTTAATCTGTGGTAACAAGAACAGTTCAAGCATATACAGGTGGACAACTAGAGTTGTTCTCTCTGCGAAGAAAGATCGTTCATTAGTCCGCACCAAGGGGCATGATGTAAATAAGGAGCAGCGCTGGAACGGAAGAGAGGGGGAAACGAGAGGTCCCAGAGAAAACCCGCCGATCAACGGCACGATTCCCGCATGCGAAAATCCGGGGACCGACTCCGCCAGGAATCGAACCCGGATCACACTGGTGGGAGGCGATTGCTCTAGCCACTGGGCCACTGCGGTTTCCTCCATACCAAGGCTCCGAGCTATCATGGATTAGTTGACGAATGCTCTCTGGGTTTTTGAAGCCGAAAATCAGAGTGTAATGGCAGTTAACACGTCCAAATTGGTTGGAGATTGATTCATCTTAAAATTTGATTTTTTTCTGATAATCATTGTCTTTGTCAGTGGAGGCCAGTGTGGGATGTGCAAATGTATACAGAAGGCTGTTATTTGACTATCAACGATTGCTCAAAGCATAAGTGGACATCCAGTTCGAGGAAGATTGCAGATGTACAACGTGCACACCAGATGTTACATTAAGCCTGTCACAATATTTACTGAATCGAGTTCTTCACCGAGTGAAAAATAAAAATCTTTCAAGAATGCAAAACTTTATTTAAAAAAATGTTCCATCTCTAATAGTTTCGACTTTATGAATGTTCGAAACAGAAAAGGTAACGGGACTTTATGGACATTATGTATAGTTAGTTTTTGGTTGGCGCAAATCTTATAGGAGAAATTCCCAATTGAAAATCTAAATTGAAAACAAACACATAATTTTTAAACAAGGAGAAATGAAGAGCGAATTTATGAATTACCAGGTGTATTTAGTAATAGTAAGCACTGTTGTCTCCGAAAAAAATAGTTTAGAACTTTTTCAAACCTCCTGTGTATGACTTTTACTGTCTCGAAAATGGTTCACTCAAGAGATTTGCTACAAGACGACCTTTTTTCATTCGTTTGGGTCTCCGCTAGAAACTGAATCATTGAATAGGCACAAAATGCAATGGTAAAAAATTATACGCAAAAAATGTCTTGCCAAACTCCATTATCTACAGGTTTTATTTTACATATTGCAGATATTGTTATGAAAACCCGGAAATTCATTATTTATTTCTCTCCAATTTGGGTATTATAACAAATGTTGGTTTTCAGTGTCAATTTTTATTCCAGGAATTCTCCGTTAAGATTTGGGCCTACAAAAAATCGTATTTCACAATTTTACCTTATTTTTTAACAAGAAATCATCTCGCAAAATGTTAATCATACTTTCAAAAACAACCTGTATATTCTGATCAAATACAGCTTCCATTAAACACGAACAAGTTACGCCACTGAATGCAAGCGGTACTCTTCACCTTTTTTTATTAATTTATTTTTTATTTTTTATTTTTTTTTCTTTTTTTTAAGATACGCAAATCCGTTTCGGATGTTTTCTCCTAGCGAACGAAAGGTGATGTATGTAAGGCGTAACTATTCTTACATGTTTTTAAAAATACTACAAGCTATTATATACATGGTTATGTGGACACTCAAAGATATTTATAGCGGAATTTCCAAACTATACTCTATGCATAAAAATACCAACCTGATTCGTAAAACCAGTACATGTAAGCACTAGTTTTAATTTGCACCGAATTTTCCGCATATGAAATTAGGCTGCAACGAAATTATTGCGCGTAAATTTAATCCCCTGTATAATGCAGTGTTATTCTTGTCATACGCCAAATTCCCGCCATTATGATTTAGATATTCAAGGACTTTATGAAAAGTTCGTGGTATCTATAAATAATGTGTGGTGCGTAAACATATGATATATGTTGGTACTGACTGAAATTGGCCAGTTTTCTGAAACCAATGCAAAAAATTATGAAAAGAGCAAACCTGGAAAATTGTTTCTGTCAACATTTTGAGCAAATTTTAGGCCCGGGGCTACTTACTGTATTTATCGGAAGCTATTTTTAAGGACAAAGCTTTGGGAATCTAATTCCGCTGAAAGAAATTTACTTTAAACAAATACGCCACATCGGAAATATGTTTGCTCATGAAGTTCGTAAAATCTCTTGTCTATGATATCTCGTTTAAGTTTTCTTCGTGGACTTAAAAATGCCTGAAGATTTTAGTTCACGTTTTCAGTGTAAAATTATGTGCAACGCCAGATTGTAATAAAACCTTTTCAACGTCTTAATATATTTTATTACTGAGCTACCTAAGTAGTGCTACTATACAGGATGTCCAAATGTTAGTGGTCAAATGTTTTACGACGACATTTTCCGTGCAAAATGTGGCAACACTGCCCGGAGAAATTCCTCTCTTGCCGTCCACGTCAAGGTATCATTTTATTATGTTACGTTGAGTAAACATAGAATAATGTTTGGACTTTTCGGGATTTGAACCTAAGCCACTAACATACAGATCAGAACAGCAGTAGTAAGATAAGTAAGGTATATGTGGAGCCCAAGAAGGTACTAACTATATTGCTATGTTGCCACATTGCGCACGTAAAATGCCATCGTACAACATTTTGCAACTCCAGTTCAGCTCAGGTATCGCGTAGTATGCTTATTATGTGTTGGTTTCTGAACGCCCTGTATAGTTACCCCTGTGTTTTGCAATTTATAAATGCAAGTTATAAATGTATCGGTTTTGTATTTTCGAAGCTAACTTCGGCAGAGTATACAAATTCTCTTCAGTAGCCTACCTACATATCCGTACTTGACACCAGCAGTGACGTCTCAAAATATATGCTAGCGTTGTCCGAATACTCAGTTTGGTACACAGGGACTCTGCACTTTATAAGTACTCGAAGTTGATTACGTTTTGGGTGGTTTCAGCTAATTATGATGTTTTCTGAAGGATTTGTTGTACTCCAGGTTAAAAATAGTTAATACTTTCGAAATTTATTTAAGCTATGTAAATAAAAATCCTCAGTCAATTTCTCATTTTATGCTGTAAATATTTTCTGGAAAAAAAAAAAATAAAATTAATGAAATTTTTTTTTAACATTTTAAAGTAGTTTATATAATATTTTAATTCTCTCAGTTCATCAATTTAAGGTTTCAGTATTATTTTTATTTTAGTAACTATTCCATAAAACAGTATAAATATATTAACCTGCTAACAGTTACACTTACTATTTTCTTTATTTTCTGTTAGTTACAGATATTGCCACCAGAGTGTAGTATGTAAAGGTGCTGTAGGCTACAGTCCTAATGATCACGACAAGTACATGCCACGAGCTAGTAAGCTTATGTGCGTGTTTGGCAAGTATATACATACTATACGGATACAGAATTAAATGCTCTAAATATAATAAATATTATATAGTTCTTCTGTGCATACATAAGTACTATTATTGGTAAAGCGAGAACTTTTTGAAAGTCTCGTTACTTTCTTATTATAGCCAATTTGCTAAAGTGCTGTACTGACATTAAGATAGATCGTAAGTTAACTCCACGGAAAAGTTATTTGGTAAGTTATTTTTAAACATAAACTGTTTTCGGAATATATAAGATATAAAAAATAAAGTAAAATTATCCTCAAATAGGCCCTACATTTACTGATAGACAAAAATTTTGTGACACCAGATAAATGTTTTAAAGCTCTACTTTGCTGTCTTTGCTATGATGTGTAATTCATTAACTGTATTTTAAACCGTGCAAATATATTTTTTCTTTACTGTAAATTTAACGATTTTACAACAGACGATATCAACATAACCGTGGGAAACCTCGGAGGGATACTAGTTTTCACCATGTAATGGACAGACAGTGCAGCATGTATACAGAAATGGCCGTATAACAAGTACAACACGAGAATCCTGAGCTTAATTGGAGACAAAAATGTTATGGCAAAATGTTGTACAGTGACATTTTGCGCGCTCAACATGCCAACATAGTACGGAGTTAGTCCACACTTGCGCTCCACAGTTACCTTGATATTACTTCTACGGCTCTGACCTGCGTATTATGAGCGCAGGTTCAAATACCGATTTAGCCCACATACATTGAGGTAGGAATAGTCAGGAGATGGTTTGCTGTGACGTAGTTGAAGCCAGATTTTTGGGTGTTCCATCATGGCACTGATGCCTTTTTTTTTTAGGTTATGTACACTTGTGTTGATGTGCCTCTAAACAATATAAACATCTCAGAGTAGTGCAAATTAGCTATGTAATGAACAAAATTGATTAACTATACACTTGCTTGGACAGGGGGTAACATAACGAACTTTTTCGAATTGCGATTGGCTAAGGAACAGGCGGTGGCTGTAATGGGACACCCAAAACGGCGACTTCACTTAGCTCTTATACATTGCCATAGGCAGGTCCACGTACGATTCTACGCTTACTCGACGTAACAAACATAAAATAATACCTGGACAGGAAGCACAAGACAGAAGGCCTTTTCTTCGTGCAGTGTTGCTACGTTGTACGCATAAAACGTCACAGTACAAAATTTTGCCATTTATATTTTCGGTTCCTGTTTAAATCAGTATTAGTGTGGCGTGCTTATTTGAGACCGTTTCTGACAAGGGCGGATCAAGAATTATTTGTTTTTGAGGGGGGAGGATCATTATCTAATTGTCCTGGCAAGGATATGATGTTCCAGATCAAAATGTAGGAAAAGATTACAGCGTTATTATTGTCTTCCATCAAAATTCGGTCAAAACCACAGGCACTGCTACAATAACCTGATTTCAATTTACAGATTATTTGGTCTTCAGTACATAACTCAAAATTTGGTTTTCGGTTTTTGGGGTGCTCATGACCCCTGTAACCCCTCCCCTTTCTGGATCCACCCCTGGATTGGACATCCTGTATATACAGTTTCCGGCGTGCGGGAGCAGTCATCAGTCCTCACACATCGAATGCTGAACACGCGCAGACTAATTACTCTGAACAAAACGAGAATGTACGTGCGAGCTAATAAATATTACCCCCAGATCACGTACGTCACTTACTCGTTAATAACAACCAATGCAATTAGCCCCTTTGATTTATCAGGCCCGCGAGTTTGAGCAATTAAAATTTGAAATACATCACAAAGAGTTTTCCGCAATATCGAAGTCTTCATTCACTTTGATGCTGTCATTCTTTCAAGAGCGTGTACGTCGGAAACGTTATTGAAATAGTCATGTTGTCGGAAGTCGGTAACATAAAACTGCAAAAAGGAAACCCTAAACACAACAGAAAAAATTGTGGCCTCCACAAAATATTTTGTCAGTACGGACCTCACAACTATTATGCGATAACCGTTCATATTGTTGCTACCCCATTAAATTAGCCGTGACTGCAAGAAAAAGGAATTACTAAAAAAAAAAACAGTTCGGTGGGATTTATTTTAGAAAAAAACTCGTTGTGGTCACCACATTTCCGTTTTATATATTTCGCAGGTGACGCCAGCTTTGTAAGAAATTGGCAATTTGGTCAGGTAGCGCATGACTTCAGCATCATGATTCAATTGAAAAAAAAAACATCGTTCTAGCAAAATTTTACTTCGTGAGTACGACAAGAGCTATTTTCTATGCCTTTGAGGTTAGTTTAGGGTATTGCATCCATCATACCTCTTTTGAGTACAATTCTGTACAAATGTATTGTACGAGCCATGTTTGAAGTAAACAGTAACGTGAATTAATAATCTATATAATATATATATATATATATATATATATATATATATAGTTATACTTTTAATGACTTTCAAAAATCTGTACATTTCGATATGTCTTGCCTTAATCTAGATCTTTCTACCACGCTCGCTTAAGGCTGTTCAATTGCGTTAAAGTCATAACTTATAATTATATTTAATACTGTTGGTTTTGTAGACGATACTTGTGAGTGAAGTTTCCTCTTACGAAACAATTTTAGCTGGCGTAGTTTTCCCATAATGGTGCGTCAAAGTCAAAATTTGCATGTTCTGCTGCCATGAAAGTAGTGCAAACCAATTGACTTACGTACGTGAAATAAAATAATATGGGCTATGCAATGAAACTTTTGAAAAAATCCCGCGAACTGTTTTTGTATTTTTAAACAATTTTTGAATTTGCTACATTTTTTCTGTATTTTTGCGATTTTTTAAATTCAAAATATTAGGTTGTCGTTTTTAAATGTTTTATTGCATAGCTCATGGGATGTAAGTTCACAGTGAATTATTTCGTTTAAGTAGGTCAGTTGGTTTTCACTATATGCATGGCAGCGTAACCAGCACATTTTTTAACTTTACCACCCTGTTATGAGAAAACTATGAGAGTTAAAATTGTTTCGTGAGAGTAAAAATTTACTCAAAAGTGTCGTTTACAAAACTAACAATATTTCATAAAAATATAAAAGTATGGTTTTATCACACTAGAACAGCCTTAAATGAGGTGCTCGTAAAAGATAACTATCAAATAATGTTCTTAAGCTCCTCGAATTTAGAGGATTACTATAGTTAACACCATTTCTCTTGACAGTTGCTTCTCTGTGCCTCATATCCAGACGCAGGTCTTCTGTATCGCAGCAACAGACAATCAGATGTGGATATTTAGTTTCCTATAATTTCCGGAAGTATTTTTATTTCTGAGGGTACAAACTTCTTACGTGTTGTGATTGTTAATAACAACATTAGTCGACATTGTTGGTGCTAGGATAAAACTCAGACTTCAAATGTAGGGTATGTACAGTATACTTTAGGTTGCACTGCGACTATCATACGCTCTAAAAATTATTTGCAAACTTACCACATCAATGTCTAAATGTTTTAAGAGAGCATTTACTGTTAAACTGTTTCCCGTACATGTTATTAAAATTCAGTAGTATACTGGTGTTACAAGACTTGTGTAGTAATAAAGTTCAACATATTTTCTACTTACAAGCTGAAGTATAATAAAATCCCGGCATGTGTTAAAACACCAATATTACCATTTAAGATATTTTTTTAATTGCACGGTATAAAGAACAACAGCCCAGAAAAAATTTGTAATTTATTGATCTGATACGAGTAGATATGGCAGACTAGACAGGTCGCGCAGTATTTGTCCAAGTTTTACACTACCGTAAATATATTACGTCAGTCTTGACAGTCATGTAGTTTACTTCACTGTAAAAAAAACTTCCTAAAATGCTTAGGAAGTAATTAACCCAAACTCAGTATGGGACAGTTACCATACTTCCGCCTTGAAAATTTTAAAACTTTTACATTTGTTACAATACAAGTCTGATAACTTCAGTATACATTTGACTGTTTTATAAAAACGTTTAGGAGTGCTACCATGGATGTCTGAGAAACAATTATACTATACATACTTTCTTAGTGCTCCTATACGCACGTGTGGCATTTTTACAAACTATTTTTTTTTACAGTGTACAGTTCTCACATCCTTTCGTTTCAGTCCCTCTATTGCCATGAAGAATTTTTATCAGAAGTTTACTCTGGCACTGTGCCTGCGGTACAGACAGTAATGTGTTCTTCCTCATTAAGGTGCTAATTTTAGAGAAATCCGTGGCAAGTATTCGACGCACACAAACTCACACACACATACACGTGTCTATACAAAATCAAACCACATTCTTAGATGACTGAAAGAAAGGGAATTCACTGACATGAAAGAGTAGAGTAGCAAAAATTGTATTTAATATTTAACCTAACCACAACTTACACAAGAAAACGCGCTTGGTTGGACCACAAAAAAAAATGTACATACGTGTATTTTGAAACAAATTGTCACATTTACGCATGCTAAACATTTTTCTGGAACGTAAGTACTTTAAAACTAAACTAAAAAATAAACTGTATAAAAATATTAGCTGGGAATGGTTTCGTATTTTATTTAGGCAAACTGACCACTCAGCAGAACTTGTAATTAATTAAATATGTGTTTTACTGCACCTATAGATTTTAATTTTTCAGAGTGTTGAAACATTTACACTGGTGTTTAGTTACATGGAAGTTTTCATATTAGAAATAGTAAAGATGACTGCAAAACGAGGGAAAGAAAACTTTATGCAGTGCTCATTTTATCGTGAACAGTCTTTAGTAGTCTGTCAGATGTGGCGTTTGAAGTCCTATTCTCTAATACCTTCCCTGTTAGTAATTCATTTCATATATATTTTGTAATCCTAACACCTGCAACCAGAGTAGTATTTTGAGTAGTATTCCGGATGACCATATTTTACTACCACTTACAGCCGTTGTGACTTCAGTTCTCCGAGGATTCCCGGAGTATCTTCAGGCGAATGCTGATTCGGGCATAATTACTCTCCTAGTTTCTGGTTTTGTATGTACGGTAAACTCCCGATTATACGCATTTACTCAACCCCCCCCCCAAAAAAATACATATGGTGCACGGTAAACACAAGAAAATGTGATGTTGAAATGTCGCTAAACCATTCTTGGGCGTCACAGTTCACATACTTATGTTCCAAAAAAATTATTTTACAAATGACTATGTTTGACCACAGCGTCAAACACACACAATCCCATACGAATAATTCGAAAACTGGTCTATCGGTGTTCGAATACTTGAGAGTTTTCCTCTTGTATATCAATGTATACAATGACCTCGATATCGACGAACAATTGCAAATAACTCAGATATTTGTTAACAAAGTTATTTTAAAATATTTGAGACTGTGTACAGTCATACGATATACAATTTTGCCAGAGCATTTTAATTTTTTAGGTAATGTACCTTTCGCTAGAAAAATAATTATTTTGCTGCATTTTGGTTTATTTTGACAACAAAATATGTGATATTTCAAAGGAAAAAATGTAAAAATCCGTTAGGTGTATTGCAACAGAAAAATTCAGAGACAAACGATGATATAGGCCTATAAGTGTCAAAACTGTACGAGTGAATTTTTGATGTATGTATTAATTTGCGTTAAAAAAAATATTTTCGAAACCACTGCAGAAACTAAATAGCGAGGCCTCCGACCAGACCACAGTGTTTGAGAGTTGTGCTAGACTAAGGACGTGCGTAGATGACAGTACAGACTCTCCTAAAGCTGGTGCGCTGATGGATGCAGGCCTAGTGCAGGATAACGGTGTAAGCCTGCGAGGTTTACATGCTCGGCTCTGCGTTAAAGCAAATGTGAAAGCAAAGGCGCTTGTTCAACGCTGCGGTGGGAGACAAGGAGGCAGGCACCAGCTCCGCTGCTCGTTACTTAATTACTGCAGTAACGAGAGGTAGGTAGGTGGGCTAGGGAGTTGGGGGAGGGAGGGGGATTGTCGATCCGACGTACTCCGCACTCTACCTTCACCCCTTCCCACTAAATCCTCTACCAGAGCCCCCGCGGCGAGGAAGGGAATTGTTAAGGGAGGGCCTCGTTTAAACTTCGCCTCTTTGTGCAAGAATTTGTTCCCGCAGTCAGGTTGGAATAATAGCCGTACACTCCGATACTTGTTCAAAATGGCTGCGCATCGTCTTCCCGACCTCTCAAGACACCCGTTTCTCGTAAGTAGTGGCGCAGTGGCTAGAGCTCTCGCCTCCCAACAAGGCGATCCGGGTTCGATTCCCAGTGGTGTCGGTCTCTGGAGTTTTGCTTGTGGACGATGCTGCTGGTAGGTCGGTTTTCTCCGGGATCCCCCTATCCTTCATTCCGGCGCAGCTAACCAGTGGCGGCTCTAGGGTTGTTGTCAGGGAGGACACAAGTTGCAGAGAACTGTATAGTGTTGATCGCTAGTTGACGCTACAGCCACTGACACGCTGGTATGTAGGTGCCGCTTATTACTGACTGGTCTCGACAGAATAAGTAGCCAGTAGATACTTCATGGTTAGATATGATGGTATATCGCGAAAATGATTTCCGCCAACATACCCTTGAAAACGCTGCAGTGTCTTACGACCTTTATGATTGGCTTATATATGTCTGACACAACATAGCTGTCTGCAGACCAATAACAGACATCAAATATTACAATAGCAGGATTCTTAAGTCAAATAAGGTAACCAGTTATACGTACACAAAAAAAACGAGCAAACTTATGGTAAGCTGAACATGCGTTGAAACCTAGCGAACAGTCAAGTTTTCCCGCGATAAACCATCGTATCTATTCATGATCATTGGTAGGGACTGCTGATTTTCACGAAGAGAGTTTAGCCCTCACTTTGTTTCACTGTCTTACATGCACACCTGCACTTCTGCATCGTGGTTATTGGGCGAAGTGACTACTCTCATTTCACTGAGCCAATCATAAGATCACTGCAACAGCAGACGTGTATGATTGGCTGGTAGAACCTCAAGACGCGTAAGAGATAAAACATCCAATCGCTGACCTTGAAGCAGAACTGCAGACGTGTACGCATAGCATTGAAACAAGGTGGGGCAAAACTCTTTTCGCGAACATCGGCAGTCCCTAGCCATTGGTGTATACACGGCGGCGCGTTCACACAAGTGTGCAGTTCCTGGCAACTTTTGCCCTCCCTGCCAACAACCTAGGAGCCGCCACTGATGCTGACCAAGATAACTTCACATCACTCTTAAATTCAAGTAGGGTTGGAGTGACCCATGATCTTCGCGAAAAGATGTCTGCATCAACTCGTTCACCTGCATCTCTGTTTCTTTGTTATTAGCAGCACGTCTTTGTAGTAAGACGTTACGCATTAGATTTTATCAATCTCAATAAGAATACTGCGATTTACTTAAATTCACTCAACAAGACTTGTTTAAATATATTTTATATTAATGTTATCTTGAACATTGTACTTTCTATGAGATTAACAGCTGTTTCTTCAAAATGTTGTTTATATAGTAACACATAATAAAAATTAATTTATGTTCTTGTACAAAATACAGTGAAAATGTTAAAGAGCGTGTTCCTTGTCTTATTCTTAGTTAATTGATATGACATATTCGTCAGTTATTAATGTGTGAATATATATATATATATATATATATATATATATATATATATATATATATATATATATATATATATCACGTATTAGCATGTCGGATTAAAAGTAATGGCTCGTATTCTTATTATTTTTAATCTGATTTCAAATAACGAAATTCATCTTCATCTATGTAACAGTGATTCAAACTTTTTTTATTTAATTTTTACTTGTATGTTAGATAGGTGTGTCGAAAATTTAATGTTTGCCAGTATTCGTTTGCATCAACCTAAATTCTAAATTGAACATGTTATGCTACTGTGAACTGAAGGGACTTTAGTCGGCACTCAAAATCAAAGTCTTTAGCGCTGGTGAGGGGTGACATGAGGTGAGTGCGGAGCAACGCCGGAATGACAGGGCCGGGGGAAACAGAGATCCCCGAGAAAATCCGCCGAGCAGCGGCATCGTCCGATATGATTCCCATATGCGAAAATCCGGGGACCGATCCCGACGGGAATCGAACCCGGATCGCCGTGATGGGTGGCGAGTGCTGCAGCAAGTACGCCAACAGCGGCCTGTTATGGTATTTTTAATGTTTACTATATTACTATGAAGGAAGAGATTCTTCGTTAGTGTGTTATCTTGCAGGCTATATTATGCTAAAAATTTGTGCAGTAAAGAGTATATAAAATTGTGAAACAACATTCATAGTCGGCGGTACATACTCCCAGCAACAAGCTATGCCAGACCGTCGGGACCAAGTCAAAATGAGATATTGCCGCAACCCAAACGCCTATAATTTACTTAGTTTCATGTAAATAACAAAATTAGATAAATTGTTGCAGGAATTTTATAATTATTATTATAATTTTTAGAAATACAGAATTATTTACTACTCATAATTGAAGATATTATAATATTAAATACTTTGGTTTCATACTTTACAGGTTGAAGAAGACAATTTGTTTTTCACGCGAATTTCAGAGATTTGAAATAATTTTCAATGTTCATTGAAGATATGTGTTATATATAATTATATATACATACATATCTGGATGTGTCGAGAGTACTTACTTTATTTGTCTCCTCCCAGAGAGCGTTGAACATATAATAAAGAAGCAAGTAAATGGAAGCCAAATCGTGTTGTTTCACAGTGTCAGCGAGCAGCTAATGAATGAACTGCTACTGTCTGCTTGAGTATACATACATTCTTGGAGGCTAACTTACAGGTCAGCTAACACACGGATTTTTCAAATCTCTATTAATTGTTGGAGACATGCAAAATCCGTGTTATTTTCTGACAGCTGACTAGACTCCAAGTGACTATAGGCTCGTTCGACGTCTCCCGCTGGCCGATATTGTCGTGACTTGCCGCGGAGAATGCTTACACGGTAGAGAGGCCAATCTCTGTTAAGACGTAACACACGTAAATGACAACGCATAAACGTTCGTAGCCAATTGAATCGCAGATTATGCTCTGTTATGTATAGGAAAATGAAGTTTAGTCTGCTAACATATGATAACGTGAATTTTGCATGTCTCTACTAATTATAATGTTACAGTAAACGTTGACTGCTTGATAGGCTTGTGATGCTTTTATCTCGTTACTAGTGAGTCCCTGTTTCAATGGGCTAATAGGCGTATTTTAGCGGCTGAATTGTTCACAAGCTGTTAGCAAGCGTTTGCGGAATTTGTTTGCATTCACAAGAGAACGCTAAATACAATAATTAAGTGAGCAGAAACGGCTACCACCATGGAGTTACAAAATTATGTTGTTGCCAATGCCTTATCAGTAGAGGCACGAGTATTTCACGCATTAATCTGGCAACAGCCTAGACTTCTCAGACCTATACACACACTGGTCAAAGTCAAATATCTATTGGTTTCTAACCGTAACACATGTTACCACCACGACTTATTTATCACTGGCTTGTAGTCGTCAAAGATGTGTTGAAACAGGTGTCGTCTAATCTCAGAAGTAGTAGTGAAGTATACAATATTGGCGTTCAATCTGACCTAGAATCTATACGCGAAATAATCTTGCCTAAGTGGAATATAAATTGTCTTTAGGCCTATAAGGCCAAACATTTTTTTACTGATATGTCTGTTGGGAAATGGTCTGATGTCACATTTCTTTACATTGAAAACTAAATAAATTGTAGAAGGGAATTTAATTATTCAGCTGCGTGTAATAAGAAGTTAATATAGCGTAATTTTATTTCAGAATAACTTAAGACTCGTCCATATTGCACCTAAATAGAGTTTGTTTTGATTTCAGATTTATTCGAGATAAAACAGGAAATAGTGGTAATGGTACACATCCCTTGAACAAACCCTGTAACCTATCTCCTGCCTCGGTTGCCAGAAACGGGCTAATACCCTCAATGCTGTAAACAAGAGCGACAAAATACTCTGTTCACAGAACCCGCTGAAATACGCTTTACGATGATTCTGGTGCTCTATGACAGAATGTCTGTGGTTAGTCTGTTTCTTGCTACACCGTGCAACATTGCCGTCGTCAATACACACACTGGTGCAGAATGCTACACTGATTTGGAGGATACGTTGACAGTAAAATATTCTATAGATTTTCCCATGTCTCTTCCAAACAGACAACAATAGGCGTATTTTCGCGGTTTAATCGGTAATTTGCTGCCCTAGTAGCAAAAACAATCATTTTTCAGCTAGCCAACTGTTGGCAGAAGCGGCCGACGTTCGCTAGTATGATGGTCTACTATTGCTGGAATGGTTGTTAACCAGGCAACTTAGTTTAAAAAGAATGACGTATTTCAGTATACGGTCCACAAGCAGACTTTAGCAAACTATTCCACAAGCATATGAGTACAATAAGAATGCTTGTGGTACACTTGTGGTTGATATGTGGGTGATTTAATTATGCATAGGGCCCGGTAGTTTTCGCGGAAAGATTCTTGCAGCACTTTGTTTCAATGAATTACGTGCGCACCTGCATCTCTGCTTTGTGGTCAGTGATTGGATGCCTTAACGTACAACGTCTGGAGGTTAAACCCGCAAATCACAGACGTGTTGTGTCAAAGTTATCCATTTACTGATTGGCACAGTCAAATGAATGACGACTCTGCACAAAAACACTCTGCCAATAACCATGAAGTTGAGCTGCAAGTGTACATGTAAGACACTGAAACAAAGTGGGGCAAAAATCTTTTCGCGAAAACTACCGAGCCCTAATTATGCATCACGTATACCACATGTGGACACGGGTGCATTCCGATTTTTTTACTGCCTTTGGGCTGCTCATCACAGCAATCAAATTTGCACAAGTGGGCCAGTTGCTGTCTGCTATTTGGAGAGTTACAAGTGTTTGCAGTTCAACATTTTTATTTACAAGCAAGAACGAAAATTATTGTTACCGAAATTGCCAGAGTCACGATGGTGGAGGGGGAGTGGGAGGGTTTCAAAAATTTCCTTTAAACAATTTTTTCATGTGATAACCTGAAAATATCGCGCTACAACGTGATCTGCTTTACATTTACGTGCTAAATTACAATTCTAGGTCAGTTTGTGGATAATACACAAACTGAAATTACCGAAGAACAGCATTTCCCTGCAAACGAACCGTGTAACCCACCTCGCTACTCAGGTAGCTAAAAACTGTAACGACAGCAAAACGTTTGCAGTGCGTTTGCAAACACTACTGCTACCGGAGTCGCGAAAATGCTACCAATTCAACCGCCAAAATACACTTAATGACTGAATGTAACTCTCCAACAACTTACCCAGACACCAAATACCATCAATGGTTTAAGACCTCTTTCGACTTAAATGCAAACATCATAAGTAGAGACTGGAAGTTTTCACGAAAAGATTTTTGTGCCACATTGTTTCTATGCCTAACGTTAGAGACAGGAAAAATTCGCGGGGTCACTGACCTGTACGCTAGCTTCCAAGAATATTTGTGAAATCGTGCAGACAGCAGCTGTTTATCAGCTGCTCGCTGACACTGTGAAATGGGCCCGTATCCAGTTACAGTAAAATTATTGGCCCAGCTACAACCAGGAAGTGTCGGGTAAGTCAACGGCCAATTATGAACGTGATACAGACCTATAGTTGTTGGAACTCTAGCTTGCGCCTAAAAGAAAACGCGAAATTTTCATGTCCCTACCTAACGTGCATACCTGCAATTATGCTTGTCTGGTTTTAACTATCAGCAGGGCCCGGTAGTCTTTCGCGAAAATATTTTTGCCTCACTTTGTTTCAGTGTCTTACGTGCACACCTGCAGTTCAACTTAATGGCTATTGACACTGTGTTTTTGTGCAGAGTCGTTATTCATTTGACTGTGCCAATCAGTACACGGATAACTGTTACTCATCACGTCTGTGATTTGCGGGTTTAACCTCCACACGCTGGGTATTACGGCATCCAATCACTGACCACATAGCAGAGATGCAGGTGCGCACGTAAGGCACTGAAACAAAGTGGTGCAAAATTCTTTTCACGAAAATTACCGGGCTCTAACTATCAGCGTCTTGGGGATTTGCCCTCAAATCAAAGACGTGTGGAAACGTAGATACCTGGTCCTGATTGGCTCAGTCAAATGAGCCACGCCTGTGCACATAGCCACACTGCTAATAATCATAAACTGTAGTTGTAGGTGTGCGCGGTAGGCTCTTAATCAAAGTGGTACAAAAATCGTTCCGCGAAAACTCACGGTATCTACTCGTAAAAGTATCTCATAGTACAATGTTGGTGATGTACATAATGGCAAATTAGCTCTTGAAACAGAACTTAAATTAAAATATTAAATAGTTAATAATTACTTAAAATGTTCTCCAGCCTTTGTTGAAACTAACTTCGTACAAAACATTTAGCATACTGCAGTGTACAAGATATCAGTAAACAAAGCAAATGTACTTGTACTGTACGCGATGTGAACTCATGACCGGTAATGCCTCTGTACACAGTAACAGACGATAATATTGACTAAGATTTACATGCAACATAGTCGTGTTAACAGAACGCACTTATCATCTCATGTGTAGGTTGAATGTATTTGAACAAAGCTCTGTTTGACGTTCATTTTATGCAACTGTTGACTGCGTTGGTCTAGTTTTGCTTCAGTAATGCACCGACCATGCCAGGTCATGTGGTTTCATTGGTATATCCATCACTAAGGCATAAAATCCTCATTCTTAAAATTACTCCATATTTAATCATTCCTAGAGATTTGACTTTGGGCCTAGCAACTTTTAGAATACAGACTTGTCACTTTAGGGCTACTGACTTTAGGCGAATGAACATAGGCATAGCCATCTTCAGTAGAAGGCCACGGCCTTAGATCTGGCAACCCTGCACACAAGGGTCATTTTAACACTTCTTTTAGATCTCCAAAGGCAATGGCTGAACTGATCCGTTATTGTGTCCTACATACCGGCGAATCAGGGGAAGCCACTGCCGTTCGCGAGCCAAGATAAGTGTTTAAATGACCCTTCCAAGCAGGATTGCCAGATCTAAGGCCGTGGCCTTCTACTAAAGATGGCTATGACATAGGGCTACCACTGCTTTTGAAGTTAACGATAATTTAGAGCTAGTGGCTATCGGCCAAATTAGGGCATATTACCATCTGGTGCTAATAAATTAATTATGTTTGGTTTTGTGTGCTGTAAGGTACCCAGCTCTAAATAAATTTCGGAACTAGTAACAAACAATTTCGCAACTGTTTTGATAATGTTTAAAACTGATTAAATCGAAAATGGATTACATGATTTTAGCAGGCGACATAATTTAAATTACGTATTTAAAAGTATACTAAGTTCTCATTTTCATACGCTTCATATGTTTATATATATATATATATATATATTTATTTATTTTTATTTATTTATTTTTAATATGAGGTCATCTAAAAATAGTTTTATTTCTTTCGTTTATGTTACTCGTGGGAAACTGTACTGGCACTCGAGAATTTTGTTACAGGTTGTCAAACTACGTATAAAAATTTTACAATGGCTTGTTTCGAGAAAGTAACTAGGGTATATAACAGAGCTAACACATTTGTTTACAGTGTTCGTATAAACCACTATACCAATATTACCTAGACATTATAGACCAGTTTAATTTTACAAATCTACCATCTACATTCTGTTCAATAATATGATGCAGACTAATACAATTTCAATTATTTTGGAGGTAATCACCCAGAAACACATTATCAGTTGCTTTTATAAAGTGTGCTAAACTCTTTATTCGATTTGTCATTATTATTTAAGTATTTCAAAATAATCTTTATAATTTAGTGACATATCTTTCTTAATTATTTTGCAGGAGACATTAAGGTTTCTGGTATTTCAATCGCTTACATAAACGCTCTTGCTTAATATATAGTTTTCCAATTTTTTTTAACTTGGACAGGTTTTCTCGGGAATCTCCCGCTTTCTCCGCCCCTCCATTCCGGCGCTGCTCCGTACCAACATCATGTCACCCCTAACTAGCGCTTAAGAGTGCGTAGTAGATAAATAAACGCTGAAAACATCGATTGATTTATACGCTTTTTCGAAGCAAATTTGAATAAAATACTCAATGACAATCCTAGATAATGGTATTTGCCAACTTTATGAGTATATATTTATCCAGAATTACTAATTCGTTAAGCGTGATCTCTTGCGCCGCAGTTAAATGCACGAGATTCCGGCGTCAGAGATTGTGCCTCAGAAGTTCGTAACACTGGAAACAATTTTGTTTAGAACGTTGGCTAAAACTATTGTCTAGGATTGCTATTGTACGTACCACGCCCTCGTAAGATCTTGACGTTAAGCGCTGACCAAAATCTCCCACTCACTCACTCTATAATTGTGTTCGACTGCCCTAGTAGCTAATAAAATCATTTTTCAGTTGGCCAGCTGTTGGCAGAAGCTGCCAATATTCGCTAGTATGATGGTTTACTTTTGCTGGAATGGTTGTTAATCAGGCCATGTCAGTAAATATGTTTGTAGTTATACTGAAATTATTTTAATGTGGGCAAGTTAGTTATATTACAGTATACGGTCCTCAAGCAGACTTAGCAAACTAACCCACAAGCATCTGAGTATAATAAGAATGATTGTGGCACACTTGTGGTTAATGTGTGGGTGATTTCATTATGCATCATGTATGCCACATGTGGCAGCGGGTGCATTCCGAATGTTTACTGCCTGTGGCCTGCTTATCACGATCAGGTTTGCACGAGTGGGCCTGTTGATGTTTGCTATTTGGATGCCGACTGCGCTTTTTTGAATCAGGCCTAACCACAACCACCGTAGTAGAGATCCTTCGACAGGCGCTGATTTTCGGCCGCGGACTATGCCTTGCGGGAAGGGAGGGGAAGGGTGAGAGAGGTTGATGTTGAAGGAGGGGAAATGGGGGTTGCGGTGAAGGAGCCGTAGTGGCGCGCGAATAAAATAACACTTTGCATATTTTAGCGGCGCGGCGAAGGCCTTGCGGCAGTTTGCATGCGGCGCGTGCAGTTTCGTACGAGGCTCGGCGCTCCTGCGGGCGACCAATCAAGAGCAGCGCGGGCGTTATTACTTGTACGTCCCCGGACCCCGTGGCTCTCAACTTCCTCTATTACCGGTTATTTATGAGGTCTTCAGGTCTACCCCCTCAAGTTCTACCTCTCCTTGTTTGATGGAGCGCTGCTTCTTGGGCCGTGAAAACTTCCGTTACAAAATGTCCAGGTACTTTGAAACCCCCTCCCTTCCCAACGCCTTTTGAAACATGGCAGGTAATGTAGCGTCGTCGGCCTCAGGCCACGACCGACCAATCAAAGCCACTACTAACTTTTCACGGATATTAACTTCTGTACGTAAACTTTTTTTTTATTATAACGTGTACGATGCAATACATAGAGAAGATATTTATTACCTTAGACTTAAGTTTGAAACGTAATAAAATAATTGTAATCTGTAGACTGAAATTTTTGTGGTCCAGTGTATAACAAGGTGACATCGCCTTAAGTGCGCCATTGATAAAGTCGCCGTCGTATTCTTCTTCTTCTTCTTCTTCTTCTTCTTCTTATTATTATTATTATTATTATTATTATTATTATTATTATTATTATTATTATTATGTGGGTCAGAAACATACAGTTCTTTCTACTGACGATCATCACCTCCAGAATAACGATTTAAAAAAAAAAGTTTAATTAATGTGACCTTAGACGCAAACTTTTGAAATACGTTCTATGCTTTGCTGACATACGCCATTGCAATATTATGTCGTCCCAGAATTCGTAGTACGAGACTAAGGGCCGATATTATAAACGTCTTTCAAATGATAACCAACTGCTATCCCCATAGAGAAAGTATTGGTGAGCAGTTCGTTGTCATTCGAAAGCCGTTTATAAATACGGCCCTTAAGGGCGTTCAAGTGGT
Organism: Medauroidea extradentata; assembly: GCA_003012365.1. Taxonomy (NCBI): domain Eukaryota; kingdom Metazoa; phylum Arthropoda; class Insecta; order Phasmatodea; family Phasmatidae; genus Medauroidea; species Medauroidea extradentata. Next base: position 90,608 of record PNEQ01062864.1, read on the forward strand.
GAAAAATTCATAATTTTATATTTGTATAAAATAGTGTTAGTTTTGTAGACATTACTTCAGAGAACATTAATATCTAACGAAAAAAAATTAGCTCATCTAGTTTTCCCGTAATGTCACTTCAAAGTCAAAATTTGCATATTTTTACTTCATACAAAACTTGAAAACCAGTAAATATAATGAAATGGAAAAAATCTCATCAAAACTACACGTCACCGTCTACGGCTTGAAGCAT
>PNEQ01062865.1:0-45703 GCA_003012365.1 Medauroidea extradentata
ATACAATTAATTTTTGCTTCAGGATGATGATTACAGAAATTACCGCAAAACGGTTTTCAGATTTTTCGAAATTCGATTTCTCAATACTGTGCAGGGGTGATATGTGTTTTTTTAGTGAATGATCGATTTTAATTCAACTGAACGGGCTAGCGATGTGATTTACACTTCAGTTGGATACTTATACAAATGTCTAAGACGTCTATCGATATCGATATCTATCTAACCAGTATCGATATTGAGGTGGTGTTCGCGTCAGAGTGATGCTTACGTAAATATTTAAAAAAATATGTATGTATTTTTTTTATTTGTAAGAAACGTAATTATTAAGAATAAAACTTAGTTGGTCAATAATCAAGGCAGACGATCCGAAAAGCAGGAACGAGCAGCGAGAAACATTTTATACAGGAGTTTCACTACAGTAACCTATCCAGACGTAGTGTTGTACAACCTCTATGAGCCCAGGACACAGATATATATATTTTTTATTTCAATAAATTTTATTTTCATGAATTATTTCGACGTTACGTGACGCAGTTGTTTGTTACTCAGGTCTAAATTCCGGGAGGTTATGGGCTCGAATTCCGTTAAAAGCTGCGTGCAAACGTTCAATTCTGACACACAAAAACTACAAGGCAGATCGAATTAGTGCAATTTACATGTAGTCTTTAAAATGGGTAAAATTGCAGTTCGCTTTCCACTTAGGTTCCTACAATATCACCTGACATATCGTCGGTATACTGCCAAAAGTGATTAAGTCATAAATGCTATTTCGTTTAAAAACAGTAATAAATTGTAGATATTAACAAAACTGTGGTATGTTACTGTACTGTGACACAACAGTACGAAACGACGAATAGACTTTAAACTTGGGCAATTGTTCGTGAACAACATATACATATTCCTAGCATTTTTATAATTTTATCTCATTTTGACATTCTCACTTTTGGCAGTAAACCGACGATATGTCATCTCACTAATCTCAGGTTTGGGGCACCAAATACGTTTCCGCGAAACCTTAACTCTCTGAAACTTTGTAATGTCAATAAAGTTAAAGTGAATATTTTGACAATATATAATTGAGGGCACCGTCACCAATGTTTGTGCACAGGGTAAACAGATGTTTCTCATTCGATTAACCTCTTGCCTTAGGTGTCTGTAACTACCCCACAAAGTCAAATAGGCAAGGCTATAAATAAGGCCCAGGCGAAGTCGCTGTTAGTGGCAGGGACAAACTTAAGACTGTTTTTCGCGTGGACAGCTATAGCTACTTATCCTGCTGCAAAATTAGTTCAACTAGCCGTTTGGACATTCTAACACTTGATGACTGAAGTACCAATCTTGTGTACAAAGAGGTTTTTCAATTAAAGTAAATATTATCAGTTACGAATAATACTCGCGAGCAAAGCCGCGGGGGACTGCTAGTATTGTTTAAATGGAGGTTAATTCTATCGTATTGTTGAGCAGTGCACGAAGGGTTCAGGTTTTAAGTTTTGAGGTACTATCCGAACTTTTGTGTGTTTGAGAATGATTTGACAATGAGGAAAGATGTGAAATAGGGAGGTTGTTGTACTTGGCCCGAGTGTATACTTACAGCGCCCGTTCTTCTGTGCTCAACTCTGATTGAAGACGTGGGTATTAATTTTTGCTTGTCTTAATCGGTCATGTGTTGGGATGATGATACACTGCCATAAAAATTTACTGTTTACAAGGCTCTAGTGTAATATACAGTATTCATTCCCGACACTTTTATTTAGTTACTGATGAGATTCTGGCTGACTGGGCCAACGCTAATTCTGGTGCGCTGCGAATGAACGCCTGTGATTCCGCTGTCAACAATTGGAACCATGCCACATAACCGTTATCCAGTCATATAAGACGCAAAGCACTTCAGTGATTAGGAGAATACGTTGGGAGAAAATACTCTTGCGATTTACACCAGCTCAAGTTATGTGTTATTTTAACATTCTTTGTTTTAAAATCTCAACTACAACAATGTCAAAGAAAATATTAAAAACACAAAAATCTAGAGGTGGCTTCGTTTACAAAAAATCTATCGACAACCGTCACAGTTTTGTCATAGCCTGTCACTTTAAGATGTTGCAATGCGTCTGCTGTTTTTTTTATTTTACTGTCGATGTTAAAAGGTTAATAGGGAAAATTGTAATCGCGAAATGTCCAACGGGGTAAACGTAAAAACAAATTAAATTGCAACTCTCTACAGTCTGTTCACAGTAAAATGAGAAATTGATTAAGGTCTGCCGAAAAATACATAACTATGAATACATATTATTATGATTTATTGATGGGGTATCAGATATTAGCATATCAAACATACACTACGTTTATTTGTCACATGGCATCGTTAGTTTAAGAAGTTGAAGGTACAAAAAATTATGTGAAGAATAACATTTACTAAAGGCTTAAAGAGTGTTTTTTTTTATAGAGAACAGCTTAAAATTACTCTAAACTTAACAATGACAGCTAGATGATAGTGAACGTATTCCTAATTGATATGTATGCCATAAAACATAATCCCAAAATTACTAGAATTCTAACCAGCAACACCAACAACAAAATTATTATTTCCACACACTAAGCTGTTGTTCAAAACAACCAAAAAAACATATTTAGTTTAAGAAACTAAAATGTCAACACTGCAGTGGCAAAGCTTGGCCGTGTTTCATAGGAAGTAGTATTATCTGACTATAGGCCCTGCACTGAGCCTGCAGAAGTCAAACAGTTAAAATATTTTTCACTTACTAAAGCCGTGCACTGGAAAATTAACTATTTGCCTCTTGTACGCTACTAGATGAAGGGGTCTACCTACCTATACCGGTATAATAATAATAAATCGTCTTTTTTTGGAGCAATTAAGGCAATCTTTCAACAGTCTCACACAAATGCAGCAGTTGAGTTCCAGGTGAGGTGAGAGGCTATTACGGCCTTTAACATATGTGGCATTTCAATGAACCCAAGGTCAGGCACACAAAACACAGTATTTTAGCGAGTAGCCTAGTAAATTAATCATTTCTGCAGAAACAGTTAAACTAACGCATGCCATGGGCTTTGCTAGATATCATACATAATTCTACTTAAGTATACGCACATAAACTCAAAAATGTTAACAGTGTACATACACTCAATCGGTTTTTACAATCAATTATAGGGATAAGTTATAATTATGAAAAAACTTGATAATCACGAGTATTTGGCTGTATTCAACAACAATTATACAGAATGCAATTTTAAGTGTAGCATTCACATTTTAAACCAATGAAGTAAAAACAGTGAAACATATAGTTAGAACGTTGAATTAAAGAAAAAGAGAGATGGACATAACACAAAACAAAGAAGCGAATACAGTAAACACTACAAAAGTCATAATTAAAAACAATTTAATTCACACAGCAATCATTCAAAAATGTTTCTCCTTGCAGACCCTGGTTATGCAATAGCGAAATGGTTCCACACGCAACCTACAATTTTCTGTAGTCACTGCAAAAATCCGCTTTGGAAAACATCCATGCTTCGCCACTGCTACAGTCTGTCTCATGAAACTCTTTTGACAATTCCGTTGCTTGGAGCTTTAAACCTACCTAAGCATGGTCTCCGCAAACCTGTGTACAGAAATACTTCTCAGTAGTAAAGTGACAAAATACGGGATACTTACATGATACAGACTTTAACACTGGACGGGTTGTAGTCGCGATGTCTGTCTCAAGGCAACGTAAACATAGGACAAAAATGCGCGCTGTTCGTAAGTATACCTAGACAAGCTGGTATATGCCATTCACGATAAAGTGAGCACTTTTGTAAACAATCTTTTATATAATAATACTTTTGAAAATTCCATTTAGGGTGACCTCAAATGTTAACATTTGAGTATGTACAATCTATACACTTTAAATGTTACTTAGGTAGTTTCATTTGCATTAAAAATTGCAGGAAACTATAAATAATCTGAAAAAAAAAAATTAGCAAGGGTTTTAAAAGAGTTTACTTCAGCGAGCTATAGGAATGTAGGTAGGGCCTAACATCTCGCCAGCAGCGAGGTCGTAAGAGACTGAACTGGACTCGGACAGACATTAAACGTGGGAGGGAATCGACCATGGTTTATACTGGACGAACTATCCCAGAGAGTACGCCAGGTCTGATTTAGCCGAACTTTAGAAAATCGAAATCAGCTTCGCCAGACAGGTAATCAAACATGCGACCTTTGTGGTTGGGTTACCACTCAACACCTCATTCGCTACGAATACCAGACGTGGATCTAAAAATGGCGGGATGATGGGTTGGGCCGGGGGAATAGTGAAGTTAAGAAGGTTCGTTTTCTTCTCCGAAAGCTTGATTTTTGTCAGCTCACGAATTAAACCGCAATGTGAGATAAAGGAAAGCCTCTCTCCTCCCTCCAGTTAACCCTTCAACCCAAAACACTCATAACAACTTTGTAGGGTAGATTCGTAGCTGATCTAACCGAGTGTTCACGACGTATCACATCATACATGTTTGTTTGCAATCTCTGTAATATGACTGATACGTCACGTGGAAAGTGTACAAAACTGTTTCGGAACGTACAACAGAAAAAGGAAACACTAGAAAATATGTGACCTTTATGAACCAGTTTACCTCGGCCCAGTAAGTTTAAATTAATCCCTTTCATCCAAAAGTAGTTCTTTATATAAGGTGAACAATTGACTGTAGCTTTAGTTTGCTGTTCACGGTAAAGTGAAAACTTTTGAAGCTGTGGTTATATTTTCCTTCTAGCTAATATGTCCAAACTAAATGGTATCATGCCTTGTTAGGATTAATTTTTTCCCATATCATGTAGAATAGCGAGCAGAAAACTTGTTAAACTCAAGAAGACACAGGAATTAATATGTGATATTTCTTTCTTAATTTGTCAAGTGTAAGACTTTGTCACTACTTACTAATAATAATGCATCATGTCTCGTAGAAGTAAAGATTATGAAAGCTGAAACCAGTGGCTTAGGGGATCAGGAAACATGAAATAAAAGTGGCCACGGCTTGTCATCACTTCTCTTACCTAGATTAATTTCGGACATCAGGAAAGCTGTACCGGGATTCAAAACAGAAGATTCTAAGTATGCTAAAAGTATCACAGAAAATGCAAGAAATATTACTTTGGCTTAGATAAAAAAAGTAATAATGTGATATAGACAAAACATTACTTCACTGCCAACAATTGTTATTTTAACCTAAGTATAAAATGTAATACAATGAGTTTCCTTACTTTTAGAGAGATGGCAAAGTTTCTCAAAACTAATACGTTGTTGTTTTATATTCTACTAAAAAACACCAGTTTAAATTTACATTTTTCTAATCGTAAACCCTGCCCTCCCTTAACATAAATCTTCCTCCCCCCTTACATAAATCCTGCAGTATTCCCCAAGGTACATCCTAGCTACACCCCTGACAAGCCATATTTCTAAATCTTGCACATTATTGTATCACTATTCATGTGTGACACCCTCTAATACTGGTGGCAACAACTAATATTACCGGAAACGAGCACCGAATATGATAACGTGTAGTCTTGGGTAAAACATACTTCTAATTAGGATAGCATCCAGTCAAGGATAAAATGTGCAGAGGTTTGTCAGACTGCCAATTCGTATATGACATGCAAAATTCTTAGTTTATTTTAGGCCCGCTTTATGCACAAAATATTAGAGGAAGTTATAAATAATTTGGCACATGTTTGTCATTGTTGATAAATTATAATTTACAGTCAAGTATTAACGTTATTTCACTTAAAATAATCAGTGATAATACAGTTTTAAAGAGGTATTGTGTACTCGATCACAAATTTTCCTATTGTCAAATTTAATTCTGAAATGTCTGATTGTATAAAGTGCTTAATTTTTTTTATTATGTGACAGAAATACTTACGTGCAGCTATCTCATTTAGAGTACTTGGTTTATTTTTTTATGAGTATACTAATTTTTTTTCGTGCAGTTCAGTTGTACCTTTATGGCGGGAAAGTGACAAATATTTTTACAACCAATTTTCAGAAGTTTTTTTTGTAAACGAACAAAATAGTTTGTACAGTGTGACAGGCATTCGATGGTTATTTTGTTTTACATCGAACAATCTGATCACAAAAATGTACCTCCATAATCCTCTCAGTTTGGAAAATTTAGAACCAATTTAATGACCAGCGACATTCGTGTTGAAATGCCTAAACTGATAAATGTTATGACATTAGTTTACAAATTTTACTGCTAAAAGGATGATTTTTTTAAATTTGTATAAACAGAGTGAGCTTTATGAGCGTGGTGCTTCGCTTTCCTTTTGTACTAAGCCGTAAAACAAAGACCAGGGGCCGGGGGGGGGGGGCAGTTTATTAAGAAAACACCCATAAACCCAAGTAGGTGTTACATGCTAATTCTGAATGAGGCAAGTGCCAAACAAAAAGAAACTGAGTTTCTTAAATCAAAATGATTTACGTGTCTGTACCATTGTCATGCTGTAGATCAGCCCGGTAATTGGTTTAAGCGTCTTAAAATAGCCACACCTACGTATCTGCACGTGTTTGACCTTTTATTCGAAAGTTTTATATTGGCCCATGTAGCTTATTCAGAATCTCCTCGCTTCAATTAACGACACGTGCAGTGATGACAGAAGCACAGAAATGCCTTGCACTGTACTACTTTGCAGATAAAAATGGACCAGGATAAATTTAGCATTTTTGAAACACTAAATACTCTTTTCTTTTGGAATTATTGGTTTCCTGCCTCTTTTTTTTTTTTTCATCTAAACAAAGCTGCCTTATTAACAATAAAAGTGTATAGATTACACCAAACTAAAAAGTTAACTCAGCTCGCAACAAATAATATTTTTAAAATATTTTTCTAGACAATATGGGGTATTTAAGAGTGCTCGCTTTATGGTGAACCAGCTATAAGGGCGCAGTAGAGCGTGGGTGTTAGGAGAGAGTGCTGGTCTTCGGGCCTTGAAACCTGCCCGACCCTTCAACTCTTGAGGGATGGGTACGCCAAACATAAATTGACAAATGTAGAAAGGGTTAGGGATGTCCTTCGCTGATTCACAACGCTAAGGGGAGGTAGCCTGGATCGGTTTTGTTTCCTCTCACGGTTGGGTTCCGACTCAAGGACCTTGGTCCGATTGTCCAGACGGTTTGAAGAGCCGGCGCGTAAGGGGTTCCTCGGGTTGTATTCACGTGTCAGGCATGCGTCAATATATCGCTGTTGCGTTCCGCAGTATTCTTCGCCGGGGGTCCTAGAACCCTTAGTTTCCAAGGACACTACGACAATATCCCTGCGTCTTTTGTCTCTCCAGTGCCCTTGTTTTCGCAGCGGGGAGCTTCACCTCTCGCCACTGCTATCTAGCAGGGAAAATGCGGAGTGGAAATGTGTGTGTTTACGTAACTCGGTTACAAACAGAGATGCCTGATGAAAGAACTTTCCACAAGCTCCAGATCATATTTTGGCCAGTTATTGACAAGGGTTTTGCCCGAAAGATTGAAGTTTCGGTCTTCTCAGTTAATGATCATTCATGGCGCGTCTATGACCACGAACGCAAGGGAAATATCATATACGTTAGTAAACAAAGGTCTACTACACATTTCGTATTACTGAGTAGTCACTTGCAAAGTAATAAAATAGTCTACTCAGTATGGAAATAACTAACTAATAATTTAATAATTGGGCTCTTCAGAATACGAGCACAAGCATTAAAACTATTATTATGAAACTACGAATTTAAAGTTCGGAAAATAGTTCGTGAAATAGCAGTTGTCGACACATTGTTGACACGACCAACGAGTAGGACGTATCTCTGTCATTTAGACACTTGGAGCGACCATATTATGATGGAAACATTTGTCTGTACTGCAACTTTAATCAGTAAATGGGCCAACTTGACAACACTGATAAATTTGCATGCTGTGACCTGCTTTTGTAAAAACTTGTACGTGTTACAGAAAAAGAATATTTTTAATTTGCTGCTGGATTGGGAAGTGTAACAGTAAAGGGCCGTAAATATTAATCTGAATGAATATGCAAATTTATTTTTGTTCCGAACATATTTTATGTGCTCTTATTTACTTGTTTTGGGTTGACAACTATACATTTTTTGTCTTTCACAAACGAGTTCATTGTTTAGCGGCAGCTTCTAATGTCGTCGTAAAACTTTTCCAAAACGAACGATTAATAAACTAACAATTGTTGGGCATGGTCTACAGCAGTTTTCACCGTCATATTTATATTTTTTATGTTTGTACCACGTATTCTTTTCTTATTTTAGACATAAATTATGGCTAAATTTTTTATCTCTAATTGTTTATGCGTAATGACTCATAAACGTAAAAATTTGTATGTTACGGTTTTATGTACGCCACTAAAACCAACTAACTTACCAAACTGAAAAAATTAACAGTGAATAACGATGTTGTAGACTATAACGTCTCCTATATAAATACAAAAAAATAAAATATTTTTGTAATAAATAAAATTGGTTAAAATTTGAAATTTAAATCTAAATAATTCAAGAATAGTTTGAAATACAAAATAAAATTTATAGTTTTGTTGTTATATAGGAGACGTTGTAGCCTACAACGTCGTTATTGACTGTAAATTTTTTACAGTTTGGTATATCAGTTGGTTCTAGTGGCGTACATAAAACTGTAACATGCAAATTTTGAAGTTTATGAGTCGTTACGCAAAAACTTATGAGAGGTAAAAAATGTTATAAGAGCTCAATTTAGTGATAATTTATGTCTAAAATAAGAAAAAAAGTATCTGGTAGAAATATGAAAATAAAAATATGGCGATGAAAATTGCTGTGGCCTGTCCCCTAAAAAGGATATTAGGAATTACAATTTTACACTTCTATTGACAAAAATTACATTGAAACAAATTAAATATTTTAAAACTGGTTTCGTTTTATTATTTAGAATAGAACAAGAACTTTGGTGAGAAATCTCAGGGCAAAAATTATTTTGCAATGTGAAAATTTAGTACGCTACCGCGTATACCCTTAAATGTTGGGAGCAATATAATTTTTCTCTGGGAAAATAAAATTAAGTTTTTTTTTTGTGGAATTCATGCAACACTTTTTAAGATTTAGGGACATTCCTTTATTTGGAGTTTAAGCATCCGACGTTTTCTTGTATGTTGGGAAATATGGTCAAGTAAATGTGACATATGGGTTACAAATATGACTCCAAGAAATGCAGATTGAGTAATATCCTTCTGCTAGCTACCAAAATAAAAGAGAGAATAAATAAAACCGTTCACAGATGAACATTTATGTGTGGTTCGAGATAACGTCAGCACTTTTGCAGCAGTAGTTTTTTTCCCACTAGTTAATAGTTTCTTGTCAATTCATAATACTATCAAAGCAACTTAAGTAACAACCAAAATGTTTAGTTTGTACTCAAAAGTTGCCTGAAGTCACTATAATTTTTTTTATTATTCACACCGCAAAAATTTTGGTAAATATGATAAGACATTTATTTCTTTATGGACTTAAAACTTTTATAAATGTACAAACATTTTTCTTGTAAATTATTTGTTGGTTAAATTACAAGAATTTTATTCCTTAAAAAGTCTTAGTAAAAACGTGTATTATATCAAAATCATAGGTTCGTTGCAAATTACCCAGTTATACAAAATATATGTCCTCAGGAAAGCAATTTTCTGGAATAAAGTAGATTTCCATATTGATTGCGTGTCTCAAAATTTAAAAAGGTTATATCACCGTGCTGTACATTGAATGTATACGCATAACGAAATGCAAGCTACTATGTAAGTGGAGGTGGTCTGAAGTTAAGATGCACAATATCTAGAGCCCGGAAAATATCGCAGATTCAATTACTTACATGTTAGAATGCACTGTTCTGTGTCTACTCAAGCCTGACCATTTGTCCACTAGCTGTTACTCTGTTGAACAGCAGACAATGAACGAATAGGGGCTAGAATGTGCATAGGACAATGGATCCTAGCCTATAGGTAATTGAATCCGCGAAATTTTCCGGGCCCTAACAATATCGAACAATACCGAAGCAAGGTGATGTAGGATCGCGTCTGAGTACTCCAATGAGTTTTTTACTATTCAAAATAAATTAATGTAAAATTTATTTATTCGAACGTTATTTAATAAGTGAAGTTAGTGCTAAAATTAGTATATAAAATTTAATAAGTACAAATAAAAGGCTATACCTAGTAGTATTACAAACCTATACTTCGTATTTTTTTTTCAAGGATAAAGATTGTATTTTTACAAGGAATTTCATTGGCGACTGTGTTCGCAAAGATTTTCCTTGAAAAAGTACAATATTAAATGTTTACTGTGCATTATTCTATGCAAGATGGTCGTCAAATGTGCACACTTTGTCGTGAGCGACTAAATCTGGCTTCCAGTTACTTTCCTTGTCTAATGCTCATGAAGAAGAAATTATCTCACCGTTTTTTTTAGTTATGCCTTTGTGTTATACTTCTGGAACCCTTCCATAATTCATTCAACAGGCTGGACACATCGCAAGAAAGTGTAGCCCACATAACGACAAGAGTTTTGACGTCTTGAGATTTACGTGGCAGTATTTTAACCGCTTATTCCATTAATCCCCTAAAATATGGGTCTGTAAAGTGTTACAAATACAATTTCTATTGGCTTCTGCATAACGGACGCGACTGTGTATGCTGAGTGCGAAAAAACCACTCCTCGAAACAGCTCACGTCAGCACGATCTCAGAGTTTTATTTCACGTGAACAGAAAATACGCGATTATTGTTGATGTATAAATCATATTATCTTCGTCTCAGTAGAGGTTGAGAAACGCTCTGCAAGGTTGCGTGAAAGCGGTCAGTATGTAAAAAAAAAAAAAAATCAAGAAGTGGTTTCTACGTGTTACCTTCGGATTGCTACACATACACACGTAGGCATATCGCCTTTACCTGCACACCAATGAGTATGTTTCTACAACAGCTACTCATAAATTAAACATGAGCATCGTCTCGTGTGCCCAAGGTGTGCGTGCTACAGTGGTATTAGGCGCCGAAGACCAAATGTTCATTGCTCTTGAGTGAGTGTATGTAATGGTTAGAGCCTCGATTTTGTCGTGAAAATATTTTTGCTACATTTTGTTTCAATATATTATGAGCAAATAGGCAACTCTTCTTCATCGTTATTGGCAGCGTGTTTTTGCCCAGGCTCGTCTCTCATTTGACTGCACCAATAAGAATCAGTGGTGGCTCGTGGGTTGTTGCCAGGTGGGGCTGCATATAGTCGGAACTGTACACTCTCGATGAACGCGCCGTAGACCAACGACCATGAAATATTTGCCGGCTACTAGATCTTTTGTGACCACACAGTAGTAAGGAGCACCTTCACATCAGCGTGTCAGTGGCTGTAGAGTCAACCAGCGCACAACCCTTTACAGCTCTTGGCAACTGCAGCCCTACCTGGCAACAACACACGAGCCGCCACTGATCAGAATAAGGTTGTTGTGACGTCATACGTCTGTAATTTGCCTGTAGAACCTCCAAGACAAATGAGTAGGGACAGGAAATTTCGCGAAAAGGTTTTTGCATCACTTTGTTTCAGTGCTTTACGTGCGCACCTGCAGTTCTGCTATGTGGTCAGTGATTGGATACCATAACACCAAGTGTCTTGAGGTTAAACCCGCAAATCACAGATGTGTGGTATCGCAGTTATTTGTGTACTGATTGGCACAGTCAAATGAAAAACGACCATGCACAAAAACATTCTGTCAATAGCCATGAAGTTGAGCTGGAGGTGTGCATGTAAGACTCTGAAACAAAGTGGGGCAAAAATATTTTCACCAAAAATTCTCGTCCCTACGAATGAGAGTTAAAATATCCAATCACTGGCCATGAAGCAGAGTTGCAGATGTGCACACAAGACATTGAAACCAAATGATGCTAAAATCATTTCGTCACAAAATCGTTACTTTAGTAATGGTGTTTCTAACAATTTAGAGACCTGTCAGTACCAACCTGCCGGTTCTATGGTAGTATGTACAGATTATAAAATGTGCTAAGTTGTTGCTGTAGGTGAGTAACTGAGAAATACACATTTCGTAAACGTCAACTGCGTCAGGTTCAAGTTGTAACATATTGTTCATTACTGAAACAGTTCAATTTAACAGTCTAGCTGCAATAGTGGTCGGGGTTCATTACTATTATACATTTAGTTAGCTAATTTGAAGAATTAATTTTCAAGCACAATAGCAACTGACCGTTTTTTGGTTCCAAGATTTTCGAAAATAAGACAATTTTTTTTCACGCTGTTTTGCAGACTGTTTTGTAGAGGGTGAGAGGTAGGAATAAATATTGAAATTTCAAATACACACTCTACCGAGAATTCACACATATTCACAAACACACTCATATATATATATATATATATATATATATATATATATATATATATATATATATATATAGAGAGAGAGAGAGAGAGAGAGAGAGAGAAAGAGAGAGAGCGAGAGAGATGATAACGGAACAAGTCTGTTATATGTAGAAAATATTTTAATACGCACATATATTTAACCAACTGAACCAATTCAGGTATTTGAAAGTTTTCAAATTAAATGCAAGATTTACAAGACTGTTACCGATTTTCCTGTTTTAATTACTTCTGTATGCTCTGTTATAAAGGCATCAACAAGAGTTTTCATAAGTGCAATGTGTCAGTTTAAAGAATGTGCAACCTTGGCTGTAGTTTTTGTTCTGAAAGTATACTACTGCAACAGACAAATATTTGGGCGGTTAATATTTACATAGAGTCAGGAAAATGTCGTGAGTTCAGAGACTTGCATGCTAGACTACACTATCATATAGTTCTCTCAGCTTTCATCTGTTTATCATCGGCTAGTGTAGATTACCTAATGAATAGAGGCCGGAAAAATTCGCGGGTTCACTAATCTGAAGGTTAACATCCAAGAATATTTGTGTATTCAAGCAGACAAAAGCTGTTCATTATCTGCTCGTTGTGATATGGACCTTCATTTAGTTACGTTTTTGTTACTGGCTCAGTGACTTCCAGGAACTGTCATAAGAGTCGAGGGCCAGCCGCGGAAGTAACACGGTCAGTCGCAAAAGTAACACGAACTGACACTAGTTGAAATTACAGCTTGTTACCAAAAGAAAACACGAATTTTTCAGGTCCTTACTAATGAAATGGTATGGGGGGAGGGGGTGACGTGACATGATGTGGGTATGGTTCAGCACAAGGCATGAAGAGGCGGGGCAGATGGGAGGCCCCGAGAAAACCCGCCGACCAGTGACATCGTCCGGCACGTTTCCCACATGCGAAAATTCGGGGACCGACCTCGCTGGAAATCGAACCCCGGATGTTATTATTATTATTATTATTATTATTATTATATGCAACACTTATCTACATAGTAGCGGCATGATATTATAAAATCATGTCCCTTAGAAATGTAGGCCGGTAGGCCTAATCTTAAAGATACAAAAAATGTGGGACAGGCGTAAAATAATTATAGCGACTACGGGGTGCGTGAAAGTCTTTAGAAATGAATCATTATTTTTATGCTTTCATGAAAGTTATATTTTTTTTTTAAACGAGAGCAGATAGCGAAAAAGTGTGTCATAGTTTTACTATTAAAAACTGTTTTAATGTGTAGTCAATTTTTCTCTAGACATAAAATTATATACATGCGGCTAATTAGCTAATTAATAAGAATTTAGTTAATTTTTAAATTATCTGAATCTGTTGTGTATTTTGTCGTGAACAAATTAGTTATCATTGTACGCACTCATAAATAACTGCAACAGTTTTCCTGTATCTGCTCTCGTTTATAATTAGAAGAACAACCATCGTAACAACAGTAGAAATGATGGATTATGGTGTTAAACAGATGAGCGGGTTGTACTCGCGGCCGAGAACAACCAACACCTGTGTCTTCAATACGCGGCACGAGAAGTTTCACCACGACAGCGGAGACTAGCACAGCCAGTACTGCTGAAACCAAATGTTGCGCAACTCCGTGACTAGTTGTAAAGAGGTGTAGGAGCGGGGTAAGGGGGGTAGCGTAACCTAGTGCAACTTCTCCGCCCGCTTGCCTACCTTTCGTCACGATGCCCTATACCGTCCCCCTGTCGACACCTGCCCCGGTTCAAGGACACGCGCCACAGGTATGACGCGATGACCAACACGAGTGCCGTCCAGTGTTGCCAGAAGTACCGTAATACCTGTACCACATATCGCTAGAGGCACGATTATTTCGCGTATTGATTCTAGGTCAGGTCGAGTGCCAATAAAGTATACTTCACTCCTCCTGTGATTAGACGACACCTGTTTCAACACATCTTTGATGACTGCAAGCCAGTGATAAATAAGGAAACAAGTCGTGGTGGTAACACGTGTTACAGTTAGAAGCCAATGAATATAGTATTTGAATTTGGCCAGTGTGTGTATTGTATAGGTCTGAGAAGTCTACGTAGTTGCCAGATTAATACACGAAATGCTCGTGTCTCTACATATCGCACATCCATGATCAACATGGGCATAACTCAGAAAGTTGTCATTTTGAGTTAGGCCGCTATTATAATGCATCTTTCAATGAGCTTTATGATAATAATTAGAAGTACGTCAATTTCGCAGATGTATTCTAGGCCAGTTTGAACTCCAAGAGTGTATATTTCACTGTCACGTCTGTGATTAGCCGACGACTGCTGTGATATGCACGTAACTACTGCAAGTCAGTAGTAAATAAGGACATAATTCCTAGGCTATCACGTACTATTCACTTGAATAGTTAGAAGACAACGGATATTAGAGTGTGGCTAGTCAATCTATACGACTGAGAAGTCTAAGCTGTTTATAAATGAATAAGCGAAATTGACGTACCTATAATGATAATACCAATACTTATTTAGTGTATGAGACAGTTGTATTTTTTGAGTTGATTCCTTATCAATGTTAAGTGTTTTTCATATTTTTGTGGTGAAAGTAATGCAAGTATCATAATATAACAGTTTTGACAACTGTTAATTATGTATATTCTAACATGAAAGGTGGTGCTATGGTTACAGTGAAAGTTTTTGACACTCACATTTTATCAAAAACTTCAAATGCCTATGTCTCGGAACCATATTTTTTTAGTTGTGCCCCTATTGATCTCGAGGTGCGATATCGCTTTAATGTTTATCCCGAAGCACGAAAAGGCTTCAATTCATCTATGCTAAATATTAAGGGAATATATTGTTCTAAATTATACCATAATTAGGGACACTGACACATAGGCGTGGCGTGGGTGTGCTGCAAGGTAAGCTGTACTTCGAGATGTCTGTACTATCTCGAGAGTTGCCTATTAGTAGAGCCGCGATTTTATGGCGAAAAGATTTTTGCAACATTTGGTTTCGATGCGTCATGTGCTCACCTGCAGCTCTGCTACATCGTCTGTGGTTGGATGATTTTACCCTCACTTGCCTTGGCAAATTATAGACGTACAGACTCACAATAATCTTATTCTGATTGGTTCAGTAAAATGAGAAACGTGTATGAACAAAGACACGCTGCAAATAACCTTGAAACAGAGTTGCCGATGTGCACGTGAGTCACTGAAACAAAGTGGGGCAAAAATCTTTTCGCGACAAAATCGTGGCCCTACCTATTAGAAATGGCATCACACTCGTGCCTAGCCACTATCGATTGTCAACTCACGGATCTGTACCGACTTCGCAAAGTACAGCTTACCTTACAACACACCCACGTCACGCCATTGCAAGGGTACCTCTTGGAGGGAGGGAATCCCGGTCCATGTGGGCTTCGATCTGCCCCTATTTCTGAGAACGCTAGATGAGTGTGCCGATTAGTACCGTGAAGCTGTAGTACTGGCCGGTGTTACCAATTCGCTTTATCGGCTCCTTTAAGGAGAGGTGTTAAGGACTAGTCCGATGTGGAATGGGAAGTCGGTGGGTATTCCAGTGGATCGGAGCAGAGCACTCCAACATGGTGGTGGGGACAATACACGGGTCGAGACGTGTGTCAAAGCCCGCCCCTGGCGGGGTCGGAGCGAGGCGGAATATTCCACTATGGTGTCCGATGTCGCCGGCACGGTGCAAAGTAAACAACAGCCCGGTTGTTAGTTTTTAACCACAGGGTCTTAACCCTAAAACCTTGTATGCGCCTTTCTGTATGGACACTTGGGCATGCTTGTATATTCAAGGGGATCATCGTGAGTCAAAGCTGTAATGTCAAAAGTGAAGAATTTCAAGCAAGTGGGGAAGGTGGGGAAGTTACCTCGTTCTTCTGCTGTGTACTGGGTTTCAATATTGCATGTTCGTATGTGACATTCTTCTTTCGTTATTGGCGTTTTACATGATAACAAGATATACTGATAAGTCACGGGAAGTTGATTGTTTGCTAGGCTCCAACATGCTATGTATAACACTGAAGGGTTTGCACCTATATTGGCTATGATTTATATGAAGCACCGTGTCCCTCTTCAACAGACCCAATTAGAACTGTACAGTTTTAACACAGAACACGAGTTGATTTGCCAGAAAACTGTTAACACGTGTCACGATTGAGACACTACAGTTTATTGGAGACTATGTTAAATATTTTCGCGATCTGAGATTTGCGGGTAGAACCCTAGGCGCTGAGAGTTAAAAGCAACCAGTCACTGAAAATGAAGCAGGGCTACATATATGCACATAAGGAATTGCAATAAACTGCTGCAGAATATTTTTGGCGAAAAATCGTGGGCTCTAGCCATGAACAATTCGCGATAAAAGAATTTTGCTCCAATTCGTTTGTGTGCCTTACGTGTACATTTGCATCTGTGCTTCATGGTTACTGGCAGCATGTCTATACGAAGTGACGTCTCTCATTTGACTGTGACAACCACAGTAAAGTTACTGCGACACCACAAGTATGTTAATTGCGGGTAGAACCCCAAGACACGTGATAGTTAAAACATCCATTCACTGAATTGTAGATGTGCACATAAGGCACTGAAACGAACTGGGGCAAAATTATTTTCGCGAAAAGTGCATGAACTTATTATATTAATAATGCTGATGCGCCGCTGTTGAATATGTGTGATTCGCATCTAAGCAATTACATATCCATCCTCCAATCATTAGGGACAGGTAGTTTTCGCGAAAAGATTTTTGCCCCACTTTGTTTTAGTGCCTTACATGATTACCAGCAGTCATTGAGTAATGATAGTATCGAGGAAAGTTCTCTATATAAAATATTCATCCATTTTTCCGGGAGCATGAAGCTGTGTTGGTGCGGCTGTCTTTAGCGCAGCGCTAGTGTCGCTCAGCCACCCGGTCTGTCGGGTGACGGGTCGAGAGCGAAATTTACGTACCTCTAACTATAGCCCAACAGATTTCGGATGAGCACATAGAAACTTACAGTCCAGCCTGTTGTCAGATAACAACACGAAATTAGCAGGTCCCTAATAATCGACAGCTAGAGATACAATTTTCCCCGGTATATTTGACCTCCATGCCATAGGTGCAACACCATGGTAAGAGGGGCGGGAAGAGTATATTGATTGCCTCTGAATCCTTGAACCAGGGAGACAATTTTATTGTATATTCAGTTTCTGAGCCATAACGATTATTGAAATTGTTTTATAAAAATTTTCTCTTCTTGACATAAATAATAATCGAATTTCAGAATACTTTGTTATGCAGATCACTGCAAGAAAATTATAGGTCTGCAAGTGCCAATTATTACCGAATAATAGCACCAGATTCAGAAGCAAGTGGGTCTATCTTGGACATAATTCTATGGCTAGGAATGCTGATTTATAGTGGGAAAAGTTTATTGTTTGCGAGGCTTCAATGCAGTGTTCTTCTTTCGTAATTGGTGGACCCCATTTGACAGGGCCAATCATAACACTGGTGCGCCACTACTGGACGTTTGTGATTCGTCCATAAATAGCTGCATGCAATATAGGCCTAAATAGAGACCTGAAAAATTCGCGTTTACTTTTAGGCGCAAGCTAGAGTTCCAGCAACTAGATGTTCCAGGTAGAGATAGGACATTTCACGAAAATATTTTTGCAGCACTTTGTTTCAGTGCTTTGTGGTCAGTGATTGGATGCCGTAACACCCAGAGTCTTGAGGTTAAACCCGCAAATCACAGATGTGATGTGTGGCAGTTATCCGTATACTGATTGGCACAGTCTAATGAATAACAACTCTGCACAAAAAAATCTTGTCAATAGCCGTAAAGTTTAGCAGCAGGTGTGTACGTAAGGCACTAAAACAAAGTGGGGCAAAAATATTTTCACCAAATATTCCCGTCCCTATCTATAGGTCTGTATCACGCTCATAATTGACCATTGACATACTCGACACTTCCTGGAAGTAGCTGAGCCAATAATTAAACTGTAGCTGAATACAGTCCCATTTCACTGTGTCAGCGAGCAGCTGATAATCATCTGCTGTCTGCACGATTACGCAAATATTTTTAGAGGCTAGCCCATAGGTCACTGAAGCCGCGAATTTTTCCGGTCTCTACACATAACCTTCATTCAACAGTACCAGATAAAAGATTGTGCGATGGTTTGAAAAGTACGCTGGCACGAAACGTTTCGCGATTTTCCATCGCCTTTATCTACGGGGCATGTATTAGGAGTTTACAGTTACGTGACGGACGTTGACTTTGGCAGACGGATTTGCTCAGGGCAATCAAGTTTCCCCTGCTACAGCAACCCGTCGCTGCTCCATTATTAGAGTAAGGTTAATTCTTCTACAGGTTAGAAAGAAAATGTGTTATCTTATGGGAGAGTTTGGCACAGAGAGAATTTATGCCGCTAGTTTCGCTGTTATATCTTTTGTGGACCAGAAAAATACGAAACTGTTGTAAAATTAATTTTAAATAGGCTTGGAAACGACAGAAATCATTTTAAGTTAATTTTAAAGTGAAAATAAACCAATTTCGCGTTTTGGATTATCAACTTTATGTAACTTAAATTTCAGGAAAGCTCTGTGATTGGTCAGTTTGCACCCATTAGCGATACTAGCGTTAAATTTTCCCTATGCCAAACCTCTAACATTGATCTTTCTAACCTGTAGTAGAATTAACCTTAATTAGAACTACGAGTTCGTCGCTAGAAAGTTATTGCGTCATTTCGTTTGGATGTCCGTCGTGCACATCGGCAGCATTTCTTCTTAGTTACTGGCAGTGTGTCCTGTTCTGACGTGTATGTCATTTGACTGTGAGTGAGAGATTCTGGTCAGCGCATAACATCGAGGTCTTTTAGCGCTGGTGAGGGGTGACATATGGTGAGTATGGAGCGGCACCGGAACGAATGAGACGGGGGAAACGGGGAATTCCCGAGAAAACCCGCCGACCAACGGCATCGCCCGACACGATTCCCACATGCGGAATTCCGGTGACTGACCCCGCCGGGAATCGAACCCGGATCGCCTTGGTGGGGGGCGAATGGTCAGACCATTCTGCCACCGCGGTCCCCTCATTTGATTGCACCGATCAGTAAGTTTTTGCCAGAAGAACTCCAAGACAATTGAGAGTTAAAACATTCAGTCAGTGATCGTCCATGAAGCAGAACTGCAAATGTTCACATAAGGCATTAAAACAAAATGGTGCGAATTTTTTTCGCCGCAGAATCGTAGTTATTCCCATTATCAGCTCGTTTTACGCCTTATCAGCACGAAGGACAACACTGTTAAGGTGAGGCTTTGTAATCCAAGTTGGAATTGCCGGTTTTCGTATTGTTTGTATTGTTATGTTGTTATTATATTATGTTATTACATTACGTGTAGTATGTTACATATCTAATTCTATTTCTATATTAAAATGTATTAGAGATGATGGTTTATCGCGAAAATGTTTCGTGCCAACATACCCTTGAAAACACTGTAGTTTCTTGCTACATATACTATTCGACGATATACTTCTGACACAACGTAGCTGTCCGCAGACCAATAAAAAACATCGCTTATTACAATGCCGGGATTCTCATTGGCTCAGTCAAATACGATAATAGCTGCAAGCACAAGCTAAGCTGAACGTATGTTGAAATCCAGCAAGCAGTCAAGTTTTCCCGCGATATACCATCATCTCTATGTATTACTAACGCGTTCCTGTAAATTATATTACTTTGGTTTAATTTCACGAATACGGAACATCTGACCAACACAGACGACGAAATTAAACATGTATTAATTTATAAACCTGAATTTTTTCTCGCCTTTTCATAGTCATTGGGTAATGCGTTCGCAGAATTTTATGACTTATATCGAACGAATTTTTTCAGTACCAAAACGCTATTGCTGTACATTTATTTTAGTAATTTCAATGAAAATATTGTTACGGTTTATAAATTGAAACTTCAACATGCAGGGTGAGAACCCACCTCACGCAGTGATCTAAATTACTTTACTTCACGAACCTTCAGTAGTAGCGCAGTAAAGATAGCGGTAGTCCAGTCAAATGGGGACTCATCAATAACTAAAAATACTTTGCTTCACAAACCTTCAGTAGTAGCCCTGTAAACATAACGGTAGCCTAGTCAAATGGGGACTCATCAATAAAGAAAATTACTTTACTTCACGAACCTCCAGTAGAAGCGCAGTAAAGATTACGGTAGCCCAGTCATACGGGGACTCATCAATAACATAAATTATTTTACTTCACAAACCTTGAGTAGTAGCGCAGTAAAGATAGCGGCAGCCAGGTCAAATTGGGACGAACCAATAACGATAAAATCAGTCAATTATTTCAACAGTAAATAAGTGTATTTAGTTCTATGGGATTTATTAATTTTACTGCAACGAGTAATTGAATGTGTGATTCAGTTAGCTACAGCAACAAACCGAAACATCTCGCGGGTTCACAGACGTGTAGGCATCCTTCCAAGAATTAAAGGTGTCCAAGTGAAGAAAAATCGTAATTTTATGTTTGTATTAAATAATGTTAGTTTTTTAGACGTTACTAAGGCTTACATTTTCCTCTTACAAAAAAAATAGCTCAACCAGTTTTCCCATAATGGCAGTCTAAAGTAAAAATTTACACATTTTTTTAGTTCTTATAAGCCACAAAAAAACAATGAACATAATGAAATGAAACAATTCACACTTGTCCACATTTAACGGACTACTGATTGACATGTTTCAAAATCAATATTTTTTTTATTTGTTTTTAAAAAAAATTGGCAAAAAAATTTTAAATTTCAGAATTTTTTTAATGCAAAAATATATTGTAATTTTTTTTTTAACTTTGTTAAGCATTAGCCCGTGACATGTAGTTCCAGTGCGAATTTCTTAATTGAATTATGTTCATTGGTTTTTGCGTCTTATAAGAACTAAAAACGTGCCAATTTTAACATTAAAGTGCCATTATTGGAAAACCGTCTGAGCTAATTTTTTTGTAAGAGTGAAATACACTCCCAAGTAACATCTACGAAATTAGCACTATTTCACACAAATATAAAATTACGATTATTCCTCAGTTGAACACACTTAATGCCTCGCGCTTCAGTTTTGCACTGGTTTCGTAAATATACATTTTTTTTTACGCAAATTAATACAAATATATATAAAATGAATTCTTTCAGTTTTAACACCTTTATATCATCGTTTGTATCTGAATTTTTCTGTTGCAATACACCAAACTGATTCTTAGCTTTTAGCCCCTGAAATATCACATATTTTGTAGTCAAATTAAGCGAAAATAAAGCAAAATATTTTTTCTAGCAAACGGTACATAATATTAAAAAACGCTCTGGCAAAATTGTGTATCGTATGACTGCAGACAGCCTTAAATTTTTGTAAAGTATTTGGTTAAAAAATATTACAGTTATTTGCAATTGTTTGAAATAAATGAAAGATCATGGCTTTAAAGAGTGCGTGGTAGATGATTAAATGTTTAAACAACAATTGCTTTCTACTCAATGACAATCCTAGATAATGGTATTTGCCAACTTTATGAGTAAATATTTATCCAAAATTACTAATTCGTCACGCGTGATCTCTTGCGCCGCAGTTAAATGCACGAGGTTCCGGCGTCAGAGTTTGTGCCTTAGAAGTTCGTAACACTGGAAACAATTTTGTTTAAAACGTTGGCTAATACTATTGTCTAGGATTGCTATTGTTTAATTTTTGTAAATTGGCTTCAAGAATCCTACAGTTATAGATTAATGCTTTTAGCGTTGAATTGTGTACCACGCCCTCTTAAGTAGACAGCATGTGCTCACTGGTTGCTCCTTAAAACAAGTATATCACATAGTGTATTTAGTTGTTTCTATATTATTGGCTAAACGCCCGTCAGGCGGGAGGCCCTCTGTAGCGTAGTCGGTTAGGCGCTGGTCTACGGTGCGAGAGGTCCTGGGATAGAATCCTGGCTCGGCCATAGCTGTTGCGTTGGTCCTTCATCTCATTATATCCTAGTCGGCTCCTAAGGCTATCCTCTCTAGTTTCTACTTCTTTAGCGATATTAATTTTTTACGCCTAAACAACAGCATGTATCAAAAATAGGTTTGGCAGTTTTGTTTAAAATTTTCTTTTCTATGTTGACTGATTTTTTCAAGGCAGTAAATACTATTGTTTTAGATAATTATGTAATTAACGAAATTCTGGTTAATTTACTTTTTAGCCGAAACCGTATATTTTCTTGATTTGAAAAAAAAAAATAGCTGTCACGGAAAAACACGTTTTAAACAAAACTGCAAACCTGATTTTGTTATGTACTCTCGTAAAAGCTTGAAAAAAATATTATCTAAAAAAAAAGTATAGCCTAAACAAGAGAACACGGCCTAAAATGTTAGTGGACTTAACGCGTGAGAAGTGCTGTAACGTGGTACGGAAAAATTGTTTTCTTGTGTAACTATTACAAGTTTGTCCAATGCATTTATCTACGACAAGAAGACACACTTCAAACTGTATCCCTATGATTTTAAAAATGTCGTCCGCTAATTAAATCATTATTTCCAAGCTCCTCAAAAGTGATAAAAATGACTTTTTTCACGTTGCTGTAGCTGAGAAAATATCAACCGTAATCGGAAAACTAAATCATAGAAACCTGCATTGGACTATACCTCACACTTTCCACAAATTTAATAACAGGGTCATCTCTTGAAGTCACGTTAAAAAACGGTATATACTAAAACACTACGTGCTAGTTTAGTCCTCCGCGCCTAGAGGCGATGAGGTGTTTGACGCACGTGTTATATTCGACTTATAGCCATCCCCGTTTACGTGTCTCGAACGTACAATAAAGCTAGCGTACACTAACTCTTTTAAGACCTTGTTGTTTAAGGGCTGTAAAAACCTCTCACATAACCGACCTCATCCTTCAGGCGGTTACAAATACGTCAAGGGCAAACTGCGAATGAATCAAGAACTCACAGTTGTTTAAATTCTATATTGTGTCCGAAAGAAGACGCTAATTTGTCATGTCTCTAGCTGAAGCTTCTGGTTCGGAATTCTTATTCCTCTGCGTCCGGAACACCGATGCGTTAAAAATACTTCCCCAAGGTCCACGCGTCACAACGGCAGATAACACGCCGACGACGGATGAAAAAGGAAGGAAGCGTCCGTCCGCATGCATAAAACAAATGTTTGAAGGACGAGCACCTTGATACATGCGATAGACAATAGCTGAGCGCGCCGTCTCGCCGCAGGCCATGTTTGCGTGGAACATGGGACTGGATGTCGGAGGGGGAGGGGGAAGGAGGATGACTTTCACAAGTGGATCAAGGACTTATTTGCCTACATGAATACTCTAGTGCCTACCTCTTTTGAAGCCGAGGAGATAAAGTCGGGTGTATCTACGTGTTCCGCTTTCCTACAAAATGTGCTCATATTGTGAACAGTGCAGAAGATCTTCCTAAACAATATTGGAAGGTTTTCACATAAACACAATACAGGCCTCTTGACATACTTTAGCTTGTGAACAGAGCAAATTTCGGAAATATAGCATACGTGTTTGGTAACATCAGTATACATATACGAATATTTCTTACAATGTATAGGAACGATAATATTGAAGTATGATGGGAACTTTTACAGCACTATTTTGCATAGGTGTAGTAAGTTCACAAATAATATTTTAAAGTGACGAAGATGATCTAGTATTCGTCCTAACAGGCATGTCTAGCTGATCGCCTTCACCGCACTTAATCTGATGTTCGAAAATCGGAAGCCAAGGGAGCGATAAGGGTGGCACTGGCGCGCCTACCAAATGCTTCTCCGCCTATATATACACTTGCCTCTGAAAAGGCGTGCAGGCTTTATGCCGTAGTTCATTTTACATTTTCCTCGAGACCTCAGTCAGGAACTACGTCGTTTACAGATACGTTACAAAGTTTGCAATGAAGCCCGATAGTAAAACACAACTGGGTCACAAACAATCAGTATTTAAAACGGAGATACTCGCTTAAGGTCATGTTCTCCCGTTTCCACTCTTTTTACGATAGTTTTTAATGCTCGTACAAGAACAGTAATTAAAAATAATAATAAGTCAAATAACCGTTTCGTTGGTTACATACCTATAGTACAACCACACAATTTACTATCTTTAAAAACTAGGCAACATGGTGAAAACCATTTTAAACAAAACTGCCAAGAAAATTTTTGATATCCACTCTTGTTTAAGCTAAAAAAGAAGGTGAGGAGGGAGGGGGTGAAACGCGAAAACAGTAGAAACGGATAAGAATGGTGTTAAAGTTTTTGGATAGTGGCCATTATGTACGGTTATAAAAATAACTGCCTTAACCGTCAAAATCCATTATGTAACACAGCTCACTGAGATGCCAGATATTCGGACAAGTAAGGTTTCCTTGTAATTAAGTAACTAATGTCTAGCGTCCTGAATAATCTGCCTGTTCTTTTAGTAACAAAATATATTTCAAACGATTGCATCTTCGCGCCATATTCGCAATCTGTCATTGATTTATACGACACCTCCTGAATATCACTGAACCAATAATAAAGTAGCAGATACAGACCCAATACAATGTTAGCAAGCAGCCAATTAGCTGCAGCTGTCTACTTGCGTAGACAGATATTCTTGCAGAGCAGACGAGTCTATAGGTCTCTGAACCCTCAAGTTTTCCCAGCTTCTACCAATGCCTACGTGGCGAGCAAACCGAACAAGCTATGTTTTGTATCTCGAACATACCTTGATGTCGAGGTTTTGACACCTTACCACAAATAACTAGTGTACAAAAGTGTAACGGCTATGTAGAGTCGTCGGTATAAGCGTACTCATATGGTGATCGTTTGCATCAAGGCTGTTCAAGGACCTATTTCTTGTCTGTGTGTTAAATTTTTTTTTTTTTTTTTTTTTTTTTTTTTAAACCTTTTTGTGACTTCACATCAAAGGAAATACAACGAAGTTTTGCAAACATAAAGAATATGTTTTGTTTACTTTTTTTTAATGCTGTAGAATAATGAACACGACAATCAATATACACTGTGGTATAAAATTTCGAGAAAAAAATATATATATAACTGCCTGAAATGATTCTTACAGTTACAGAAATTTAAAGAAGAAATTACCCTGGACTCGGACAACTCGTTCGCCTTCAATACGTGCCTAATGTTGAGCTACATTTTCATAGAATTTTATTACACAATTTAAAATGTTACTACAAACACCTAATGAAGTTGTATTAAACTTCTTTGCTGTTTACCACTGTCTTTGACATTCATTGTGAGCTGCATACCAACATGGTGTTCTAGCACAATTTTTTAAATTATTGTTTTCCCTAATGTGAAAAATGTATGTCCTCATGATAATTTTTTTTTTTTTTTGCATATTTCTCATGTTAGTAATTTATAAAGTGTCACAACTTGAACGCCCTTAAGCTCTAGACATTGAACTTGCATCTTATTATCTATAACCCTTATTGGCTGGGCTTGTTCTGAAATGGGACGTGGTAGTGTAGTTACTCGGTCAGACCAATCGCCTCTCAACAAGGCGATTCATGTTCGATTTTTGATGGGTCGGGCCCAAATTTCGGAAGTGTGAAACCTGATGAACCTTGCTAATGGCTGGTTTAATCTCGACCACCGAAATAATAAATTTTAACTAACAAGTGTTGTAGTTTATCCAAACCGCCAATTTCGATTTATATTCCTTTACTTTGCGTTAGAAAGTTCCGGGACACTTTGTAACAGTCTTCAAACTGGGGCAATTTTGGCCCTGGGCGGTTGGGGAGGGGAGGGGTAACATTGCCCCACTCAAAATTTTCGTTCGTTTATAATTTTTGTACAGAACATTTCAAATTTTAACTAAAAGGAAATTAAATTTATTTCTTTAATCAGTCAGCTCCAATTATCTATTTATTCACCAAATGACCAAAAACTAATTTTCGGGTGGGACAAAGTTACCCTGAAATGGCTAACGTTGCCTAAACTCATGGTGACACATTACAATTTCTGAATATTTTAAAGTGATAAGCATACACATGACATTACTCTTTTGTTAATTTTGTTAGTGCTAATGATTCCTTCGAATAATGACAATTTATTTGACATTTACCTTTTCTGTTCTTGTAAAGGGAAGCTGTTCTTCTTTCAGAGACACTAAATTAAAAATGTTAGTCTGCTTGATAAAAACGTGCGTAATATTAGTCCGTGAACTGAATGAGTAATAAATTACACAGTTACTTAATTCGATACGTTTCAGCAAGTGTAATTACCATAATTAAGGCTCTATTTATGTACATTATTAATTCATCAAACTAACTTAATGTTTTTCTTTGAATTACAAGACCATTTCTCGTTGCACACCCAGATTGAAACATTCAGAAATAATGCCAAGGACGTCTAGTAAAGTCATGAGTTCTGTTTTCAAGTGCGTTTAATTTTCTGGTCAACGAATAAACATCCGCGCAACCTTTTCTCGAATTCATGGCCACTGGGTTAATCTCGGAACACGTGCCTATAGATTTTATCTGCCCGAATAGGTATCTTGTGGGGTAACACAGTGAATAAATTGAAAAATTGTTTTGAACGGTTGCAGGAAGGCGAAAAAGAAAGATGAAGTAATTTTTTGTGGAAGTAAAGCATAACTCAATATTACATATTGAGAAGTTTACGAACTATGAAGTTTAGAGTAGTAGATAACTATAAGCTATCACCCGTAAATTGTGCAATTCTGAAGACACAGGGTGTCCAGAATCAAACGTATTATTAAACACACAACGTGAACCCTGGACTAAATTGGAGACAAACATGCAAGCGGCAAAATGTTGTACGATAACATTTTATATGCACAATGTGGCAATATAGCACTGTAGTTAGTCCACTCTTGCGTTCCACAGATATGTTAATTATCTTACTACTACTGTTCTGACCTATATATTATTGGTTCAGGTTAAAATCCCGAGCAGTCCAAATATGAGTCTACGTTTATTTGACGTAACATACAATACATTATACCTGGATGTGGAGCGGAAAAGGTTACTTTCTGCGTGCAGTGTCGCCACATTGTGAATGTAAAATGTCGTAAAATATTTTGCCACTAACATTTTCGTTTCCAATTTCGACCAGGATTCGCTAGGTGTGCCTGTTATGTGATTGTTTCTCGATATCCTATATATATATATATATATATATATATATATATATATATATATATATATATATATATATATATATATAGAGAGAGAGAGAGAGAGAGTCATAATCATAAGTTTGCTGGAAACTTACATACATGTGGTATTTTTAATATGTGAATCGACAGTCAATTGGAATAAAGCAGCGTGTATTTAAAATATACGTTTGCATTGCAAATCTCTTATATAATATTGCTGTGAGCAAGTGGACAATTTGGGGAGAGGACGTATTAAGCAAAATATTTTCGTAAATTTGCAGTTATTTACTGATTGAGACAGATAATTTCCCCAAATAGATTTGGCAATCTAGTATGTAGTAATATTTCTGTAGATATCAAAAAATTCCCAGAATTTGTTGGATAATTTATTACCAAAGTTATCTTTTGGGAGTATTGGAAATAATTACTGATTTTTCTAACTCGTGAACTTATCACCATAGAATGCCATTGGCTGATCGAACAAATTCCATGACTTCACGCAGTTGAAATTCAGAGGTTAAAATATTAGTGTGTCAGAGGTAGAGTTTCAGTCGCTTTGGAAAACTGTCAAAATAGTCTGGTCTGATGAGTTTGTTAACTTAACATCACATTAGTAACTTCACACCATCGCATTCCTGTGACTTGCCCTTTTGGCTTACCGCCAAAGGATTCGCCCACACGGATGCCTCGCATAGGATGTTAGTCGATTTATAGAAACTACCGAAATCCTTTTATCTTCTCAAAATTCACCAGGATTACTTTTTACGAAACTCGAGATGATTTTTTTTTTCACTCTGTCCGGGATAATCGAGTGACTTTTTGCAAACACAGTATTTGTACAGGCATTTAATTTTGTCGAAAAGTGCTTTGCACTATCTTGTTTAAGTGCCTTACGCGTCGTGCACATCTGCAACTCTGCTTCGTGGTTATAGCCAGAATATGTATGTGCATAGGCGTCGCTCATTTGGCTGTGCCGATGAGAATTAGGTTACTTATCATAACAAAACTCGTGATTTGCAAGTAGACTCTCAAGGCACCAAGAGAAAAAACGGGGCTATGTCAGTTCTACGACCTCGTCAGTTGACAGGACATATTTTCCTCTCCCCACTACGCTGGGGGTTATGCGGGGCGGTGACGAATGTTGGATGCTATGGCCAATAGGGTTTCGGCTTTATGTTTGGTGTACGAACTCTTCACGTCTCGTGGTATTCAATGGGAGGAATGATACACAAGCACCAACAGACGGTACACATGGTTTATGGAGAGGGTAAAGAGATGCCAACAGGCGGTGCTTATGGTTTTGTAGAAGGTAAGAAGTGTAGGTGAGTTCTACGACCTCGGCAGTTGACAGAACATTTTTATATGAGTGGTTCGTGGTGGAGGGAGTAAGGGGAAGAGTAGGAAAATTGTTCGGTGAAATGACGAGGTCGCAGAATTGACCTTTTCCAGAAAAAAAACATCTTATCACTAGAGCCCGGTAATTTTCGCGAAAAGAATTTTGCAGCACTTTGTTTCAGTGCCTTACGTGCGCACCTGCATCTCTGCTATGTGGTCAGTGATTAGATGCCGTAACACCCAGCGTGTGGAGGTTAAACCCGCAAATCACAGAAGTGATGTGTGACAGTTATCCATGTACTGATTGGCACAGTCAAATGAATAACGACTCTGCACAAAAACACTCTGTCAATAGCCATGAAGTTGAACTGCAGGTGTGCACGTAAGACACTAAAACAAAGTGGGGCAAAAATCTTTTCGCGAAAACTACTGGGCCCTACTTATCACTAACCATGGCGGTGCTGCAGATGTGCAATTATAGGCACTTTGGCAAACTGGTGCAAACTTCTTTTTGCCAAAACTCAGCGACTCTGAGCAGTTGTAACGGTTCAACGTGGTGTGTAAATTCATCAGAATATATTATGGTTTATTGCGGGAAAACTGACTGTTTGCTGGGTTTTAACGTACGTTCAGCTTATCTAAAGCTCACTGGCTTTTCCCTGTACGTGGAGCTGTTACCTTATATGACAGAGCCAATAAGAATCCCGCTAATGGCAATATTTAATGCCTGTTATTGGTCTGCAGACAGTTACGGAGCGTCAGACGTGTATCATCCAGTCGTACGTGTTGCGAGAAACTACAGTGTTTTCAAGGCTACGTTGGCAAAAACATTTTAGCGATATACCAAAATCTCTATTAATCAGCTGTTACTGGTGACAATGTGGTTCATACCATAGCCGTCTTAAGCGGCATACAATGTTGCAACCACGCAAAAAATATTTTAATAGCTCCTTGAGCTCTTCTTCGGCGATGACTTGCGGTTATTCGTCAATACATGAAGCGCTGAGAGACGTATCCGCGCGATTTTGTCGCGGAAAGATTTTTGCACCTTTAGGTGTCATTGCCTTACCTGCAGCTCAGCTTCATGTTCAGTTATTGGATGTTTTAACTCTCCCTTTTTTAGGTTCTACTGGTGAATCACAGACATATGGTGTCATAATACGCGTTGCACTAAAAACCTGGTGTTGTTTTGAGTGTTGTAATTTAAATTGTTTTAACGCGTGCGATTGAGAGAGAGTACGAATGTTAAGTTTATTGATACGTCCGCTAGCATGCTATACGTCAAGTATCACTTACACTTGTTGTTTACATTGTAAAACTTTTATTTAGTTTAATTTCAAAAAGTCACTAAGTAGCAGAAATAATAATCTATTCATACTGTAGTGGGTTATAAACAGTAATCTTAAATAGTTTATTAAAAATTAATGCAATTTTACTGTCTTCCGTTATGTTTAGCTAAGTATGTTGATGAATATTTTATAGACATGATTCTAGTACATGAACTTGACCAAGTGTGATTTCATTAATATTTTAAATCTTGATTTTGTGAAGGAATTAATGAACGGGTATTACTTATTAAGGTATTTTCCTAATTTTTTCACCTTTTGTAATTATAGTTAAACAATTTGTAAAACTATTTATTTCATGTAATTTGAGGTAGTTATGGATTAACAAAATTATTTTAGCGGTAGGTTATAAGTAGCCATTGTTAATATTGATTAAATGTAATGTAAAATAAATATTATGGTAACGTGTAAGAGAAGACACAAAGCCTTAGCTTTGCTATATTACTACAAAGAAGTCATTGTTATTATTTTTACTATTATATTACGGACTTGTGGCTGGCAGGTAGGTGAGTAAGAAATAAGATACAGTAGTCGTGTAGAGATGGTAGTTTGTACTGGGTGACCCTAGGCGAAGCTGAGGGTAGTTGAGGTCCCTGGTCGCCCGAGGCAGCACGCATTGAGCGAGTAACAATTACCACGCGGCCGGTAATTACGGCAAAGTGCTGGGTCATTACGGCGCGCGCCGGGCGGCCTTCACGCTAACACATATTCCGCACACGGTGCCCCGCAGCTCGCTGTCCGCAATGAAGTCGGGAGGCTCTATTGGCGCCCGCGGTGGATCTTTTGCGCTTTAGAGGCAAACATCTGTTAAGGCCCTTTCGCACGATCAAGTTTCGCTTCAGTTTTCTGTCAAATTGGTTGGTTTCAGTTTCTTCAATGACATGCGACGCCATGTGTTTTGCAGGCTTTCGCGGCCGTTGACTAGATTACTGTCTTGGCTTCCGGGCTGGAGCAGCGTCTTCATGGTTTCAGGAACCGACGTTTCGCCAAACATTTCAGTAAACATAATCAATGTCGCACTTAAGGACTGAAGGCCAGGATCTGGGCCTCCTCATCTCCTGGTCTTCAGTCCATAAGTGCGACCTTGATGATGCATACTGAAA
This sequence comes from Medauroidea extradentata, assembly GCA_003012365.1. Lineage (NCBI taxonomy): Eukaryota > Metazoa > Arthropoda > Insecta > Phasmatodea > Phasmatidae > Medauroidea > Medauroidea extradentata. The sequence goes on from PNEQ01062865.1 coordinate 31,346, forward strand.
TGTATGGCGAAACGTCGGTTTCTGAAACCATGAAGACGCCGTCCCAGCCCGGAAGCCAAGATAGTAATAATGTGACGCCTTGTTGACGTCATTACCGCAGCCATTATTCTTTCAATTATTGAATGCCTTGAAGTTCGTAAAAGATTTTCGTTTCAAACATGTTTGAAATTTTCTTGAATGGAAATACTTATGAACAGAAAACGTTTTTATGACAGTATTGATTCGAATACCATATTAATCTAATTCAGAATGCGATTTAGAGCACATAAAAATAAATAAGACCATTATTAATTTTAAAAATCTATACAAAAATAATTACAAATTTCGTATTGGTTTAAACTAATATTTTGTGCTGCGCATGGTTAGTTTATGGTTGTAAAATATCTACAGTGTTAATTTTCTGTATCATTCTTGACATACTGTGTGACAACTTTTCATGTGGTACCTTCAATATTCTTGAAATCTTGTGGTATTCAATAAACTAAATTCAAGAAGTTGAATTCAAGAAGTTGAATTCAATAAATATTTGATCGCCGCCGAGCGGTGTGCAGAGCTTCGATCGTTGACAGAATTTTTCTAAAACTGCTGATCGTACATGAGTGATGTCTGCGTAGGAATAGCGTTCAAAGAACGTTACACGTGTGCATACCCATTTCAAGTTCACTGAACACATTAAAGCGTGTTTTCTAGCGAATGAAAATGGCGAAAATGGGTGTTTTTGCGGTCTATTTTAAGTACACAAATCATGCGGAAAAATCCTATAGATAGAGGCACGAGCATTTCGCGTATTACTCTGGCAACAACCTAGACTTCTCAGACCTATACACACAATGGCCAAAGTCAAATATACATTGGCTTCTGACCGTAACACCACCACGACTTGTTTCCTTATTTATGACTGGCTTGCAGTTGTCGAAAATGCGTTAAAACAAGTGTAGTCCAATTACAGAAGGAGTAGTGAAGTATACTTTATTGGCACTCAACCTGACCTAGAATCAATACGCGAAATAATCGTGCCTCTACCTATAGATGATATAGGCGTGTACAATACTACCTTATATTTAATAATACGTCATAAAATTATATGGTCACCCCTGAAAATCTCATAAAGGCGAGTTGACGGCGAGAAGAATGCACACCAGTTCTGTGACTTGCGCCTAGAGGCTATAGAGAGATGTGATTCACTTGATGTCTCGCCCTTACCGCTACCGCACTTCTATAGGCCTCAGACGGGAAAATTATGGAGCATGGACGATGTTGCAGCATGTCACGCGCATTCTTTTCTACGAGATACCGTTTAAATAATTCATAATACGTTTATCTACTAAAATATGACTCACACTTGAAACTACGCTTCTATGATGTTAAAAATTCAGTACACTTGTTAGAAACATGTTTTCTGGGCCCCAAAAAATGGCTAAAACTGCTTTTTTTATACTGCTGTAAAAACACACTATCAGATTCCTTCGAACTTTTTTTTTTCAATTTGAAAATTATGACAATTTACTTCATTTATGGCAATGTTAAAAAAAAATGATTGTTGTGTGTTTTAAGTATTTTAGCCTAATTCCTATAATATCTTATTTCAGTGTAAATTATTTTGCTCGAGTAAGATACTTGGTCTTTGTTATTACCATGTTCCGGTAACTTGCGAAATCTGACTTTTGCTTGCTGCTATGGAAAAACTATGAGAGCTTAAACAAATTTTTACAAGTAAAAAATGTGATCACAATTAACGTCTATAAAACTAACATTATGTCGTGCAAATATAAAGTTGTGTATTTTTGCCACGTGAACACTCTTAAGGGCGACAAGAATAACTGAGTAAGCCGCCTCGTCGCCTCTATGTGTTAGACACTGGAATAACGTCCTCTGTTTTCCTTGACATCGCTCCTCTCAAATATATTAATAATAGAAATATCCCAATTTTGCGTTATTATTTGGCGTCAGGCTACACCTTTACTTACCCAAATCCACTCCGTGACGTTATTGGCGTTAAAGTGCGATAAAATCATAATTTTATATTTTTATGGAACAGTGTTAGTTTTGTAGACGATACTTGTGAGTACAGTTTCATCTTACAAAACAATTTTAGCTCTCATAGTTTTCCCATAACGGTGCGTCATAATAAAAATTTGCATGTTCTGCTGCCATGCTAATAGCGAAAACTAATTGACCTACTTAAATGAAATAATTCACTGTGAACTAACATTACATGAGCTCTGTAATAAAACATTTTAAAATCCACAACGAAATATTTTTAATTTATTTATAAAGATCACAAATTCAACATTTTTTTAAAATATAAAAATAGTTTGTGGGATATTTTATAAATGCTTTATTACGTATCTCATGGTATGTAATTTCACAGTGAATTATTTCACTTCCGTACTATTTGCATGGCAGCAGAACATACAAATTTTGACTTCGACGCACCGCTATGAGAAGACTATGATAGCTAAAATAGATTTGTAAGGGAAAACTGTACTCACAAGTATCATGTATAAAACTAGCATTATATCATAAAAAATTAAATTATGATTTTATCGCATTTGAACACCCTTGCGGGCGCGGTGTACAGCAATTTTCATCACGTTTTTAATTTTATATTTGAACCTGATTTTTTTTTTTTTTTGTTTTAGACACAAAATGTGACAGAATTTTGCTCTTATGAAAATATTTTATCTCACATCGTTTTTGCGTTTTGGCTCGTTAAAGCCAAATTTGCATGTTTCCGTTTTAAGGACGACACAAAAACCAACTCACTCACCAAACTGAAAAAAATTCACAGTAAGTAACGATGTTATAGGCTAAAAGTTCAGTATGTTAAAAAACCACAAAATAAAATAATTTTGTAATTTAAAAAATTTTGAATTTTAAAAAATTTTAGTTTTAAATTTCGGAATTTTAATGGAATACAAAAAAATGTTTATACTTTGCTTTTATGTAGTGAAATTATAACGTGCGACATCTTTATACACTGTGAATTTTTTAAGTTTGTAATGCCAGTTGGTATTAGTGTAGTCCCTAAAAAGGAAACATGCATGTTTTGACTTTAACAAGCCATTACGCGAAAACTGTGAGAGATAAAAAAATTTTCATAAGAGCAAAAATTAGTCACATTTTGAGTCTAATATAAGAAAAAATATATCTGGTACAAATAAAAAATATAAAAAAATGGCGATGAAAATTGCTGTAGACCACACGATTAATGGCTACGGACATTTGTATGTGTGTACCTGCATAGGATACTGGAAACTTTAAAGTTGAGCTTATACCACTTGTTGAAAAGTCTTTCTGGCCTGCAACACCTACTGTTGGCCAACAGAAGAAGTCAGGCAAGCACACAGTAACTTTGAGTTCTGTCTGCTGTGATGATAACGCGAAATTTGATGGTCCCTAGAAATTAATTATGTTAACCTTCTCATACATAGCGAAAGGAATAAATCGTGAGTTCATTGACTTGCATGCTAGAATCCAATGCCCTATTGCATATTCAAGCCGCTTCTATTCGTTCAGTGTCTGCTGTTTCAGTTGAGTAGTCGCTAATGGTGCCTGAGTGTGCAAAGGACAGTGAATTATAGCATACAGGTAACTGCACTCGCGGAATATTTCTTCTCTTACACATATGTAGGAACGGTGATTACGGCGGGAAAAGTTGACTATTTGCTAGGCTTCGATGTAATGTGTTCAATTTCAACCGTTATTTTTTATTGCTTGTGGGTCCCCATTCGACTGGGCCTATGCTAATTGTCGTGTGCTACGACTGGACATCTGTGATTCGACTGTAAACATCTAGACTATGTGCCACACAACCAACGTCCAATTATCCTATTCGCAAAACGCTACATTGAATTGGAGAATGCGATTCTCGCGATTTTCCACCATCTTTTCTTACATAGCCTATTTTATTTATCTTCTTTTTTTAAGGTTATATACAGAATGTCCCATAAGTCCGGACTCATAAGGTAAACAGAAATTGGTGAAATATGGAATGGTTTAATAGTGACGTAGTGTGTTGGCGTAAGACAACATCTATGTCTTAAACATCTATGTGTCATTACGACCGAAAATGCGTTAAGAATTAATGGCCGCGCTGTACTTTGCACACGCGTATGCGATGGTTTAAATTGCTTTGTACACGATGTAACATGGCCGGCGGGATGGAGCGGCATGTAGTAGTAATGTTGTTATTCACAACGTTTCATTACATTCACCTATTTCAACTTTCCTTATGAGACCGGACTTATGGGACATACTGTATTTTAATATTACCACATTTAGTTGTAAATTTAATAATACGTTATAAATATTTATGTTTACTTATTTTAGATCTGCAGAATATTTTGCGACATAGTAATTTTAATGACGTCTGTCGTTTACAATGCTTTACACACCGAACCCATTTCTTTCCATCTGTTTTTATATATGGTTTTAAATGGTAGTCAGGAGAGCAAATGTTACTTTTGTATTTTATGAAAATTTAATGAAGTGTGCTTAAATCTACTTTAAGACTTGTAGTTTAATGTTATTTAATTATGCAGTAATGCAAAGTCAAATAGAGTGATGTACGCAGTTTCTAACCATCAGTTACTTATCCAAGGCCATACAAGTTGTCAAAAGTCTTTTATTTTACACGTGTGAGAAGTTTTTCGAGCTGTCTTCCTTATGATGTCCATTTCAACGGGAATTAAAAGTGCTACTGTCTTAGCCAAAAATCATAATTGACATAACGAGTATTTCTCAACAGATTGAGCGTGTAGTGTGAATTAACGAATCTCCAGTAATATCTACAATATATCAAATAGCCGCTGAACAATTATTATCGTCAAACCTTAGCCGAAATATTAACTGTTATTGAAATGGCTTCTCATAAGTCAGAAAATACCAAAATTATTTAACTGTAATTTAGAATTCGTACAGGCTGTACAAAGCCCAGAGACTAACAGTTGATTTAATGGAAAGATATTATGTAGAGGAACCTTTAGTTCTCCACAAAGAAAGTAATAATTGTTTTGTTATGGTTGACGTTTTGTGTATTAGCTGCAAGTGTGCCAAGAGATTTAAATTTCCCATTAATTTTTATTTGTGTGTTTCATAACATCACGTATCTACTCTTAGAGTGGGTCTGAAATCTACGAAACAATAATATCATGTAAGTCACAGGAACGAAACACTCAGAAAATTAGTGGACGGTTAGTTATATTTTTATTAGAAACGGTGTAAAACTATCATTGTAAACATTTTCTTCTTGACGACAAGGCTCCTTACCTTTACTCCTGAGTAGATTTTAGACATTTGTTGCAGTTACTTTTTTATACACACACTTACGCCGACAACAAGAGGAACATACACTAACGTTTTCCGAAAACACGCTTTCAGTGGACCAATTTGTGATGTGTATACATCGTGTCAACAGTTCGATCCATCCTGGAACCATGTTCAAGCTTTCAACCAACTTAAACGCTTACTAGCTTATTTATTATCTTTCGACTGTTTACAAAAGAACAAAACATTTGTGTACCCCAAGAATTCAGGGTGATTGATGACTGTACGAGTTTAAGCTTTGGAAGTGAATTTAATGATTGGCTGTCTAGAATAAAATTTTTGGTTGAATCATTTTCTGACTTAGCATATGCTTGATTCACTTCAGCTTGCTGTGTTGTGAAACGGAACCCCCATGAAAGCAGCATTATACATGAAGTAAATGTGGAAGAGTAAAAAGAAAATTTGTTTTCTGTAAGATTTCAGTCCTTTTGAATCAGTAGTTATGGAATCTGTACTAACAATTGTAGGTTATGGAATAAAATTAAATCTAAGACATTGATTGTTTGGATTAAAAAAAAGCAAATATTTAGGAAAATTTCTGAAATACCACAGAAGGAACATACTTTTTAAATACGCAGCAAAAAACTTAACCTACAAAATTGTATAACAGAAGATACACAATTACCTATCAATTTCATATATTGTCATCAAAACGATGAAAATATGTACGATAAATCGTTACATTGTGTGACAGTTATCTGCAAGAGTAAATAAAATGTGAAATACTTTTTTGTCTGATAACACACGTAAACTGATTCAAATGGGGGTATACATTTATTGAATTACTATTTAAGTTTAAATGTAACTTATAATCTCATAGAGAAAAAGTCGACAATATATTGAACAGGCAAGACTTAAAATTTAACAGACATTTCACTCGTTTGTTCCATAAAACAGAACAAATGTTTCTACATCATACTGGACAATATTTCTTGTACGCATTTGATGATTCAACTCGACCTCCCTCGAAAGTGCTATCTACATGTCTCTTTGACCCCGTAGAGGTCAGGGAATTTGAAGTCTAACGATCACGTGTTCCGCTTGACCACTAGCTATCACTTGACATTACAATACACAATTTAAATTTTGTACTGTTACAAAGAAAATATAAAATCCTTGGGGGCTGGTTTACAAAACGTTTCTTTTCAGAACTATGGACGCGGTTTTTGTATGTGTGTCTATATATATATATATATATATATATATATATATATATATATATATATATATATATATATATATACATACACACACACACATATATACACCGCATATGTGTGTAGCATTTCAAAAATAATCTTGTATTTGAACATGCACCGGTGAAAATTTTAATTATTTATTATATTATATTCATGCATGTGATTTCATTAATGCAATATCTGGTAAACAAAGCATTATTTTTAAACTTATTATTAAGTTCGGGTGAAAAACAAGGTGATGCACCGAGTTACTAACGTGAACCCTCGTGCTTATAAACTTTTTACTTAACCCTGTAATATTTTGGCCCTAATATTACATTATTCGATAGCTATTGTTTCTCTCAATACATGACCTAAAATGTTTTTTGTCAATAGCAAACAATTTCCAAATAAATAATAAATACCCGATTTTAGATAGCTCAAAATATTTCTTAATCATTATTAGAAACACAGCCCTTGCAATCGTACAAACAAATGCCTTTATAAGGAAAATGGAACGTTTACAAGAAGGGTTTGAAAATAAGTATAAATTATTTATAAAATAGCAAAAATAAATAATTTAATTTCCAGGACATGAAGCAATGCCACCGTAGACGTGCGAAGTGACTTACGGTCGTTGCCGGTATTTGGTTATTTAAAGGCATCAGTTGGTTCAATAGACGAATTTTTATAACTGCATAAATAGGTTTTTGGCTTTATCTTACGGTTTAATAATAGAAACAACATGTATTTACTATTGTATAGGTGCCGTTATATTCGACAGTCGAAAAAAATATGAATATGTATTTAGTCAGTCTACCAGTTACGGTACAAATTACATGCGGTTTATGTTCGCAAGGAGTCTATAAATGCTACGGCACTAACAGGTGCTGATGGATTGTAAAAAAAATTGTTTCAATAATTCAGAAACCATCCACAAATAAATATGAAGGACGACATTAAATGTATTATTAAATGTGGTCCAACAAATAGAAAGGCGCCCGAAGGAGGTCGGCGTGGGAGACGGGAGATCCCAGAGAAAACTCGCCGAACAGCGGCAAATGCGAAAATCCGGGAATCGAACCTGAATAGCCTCGGTGGGAGGCACCATACGCGGCCAATGAACCATCTTCATTCAAGAGCGACGCCATAACTTTCACGGTAACCGAGGAACCTTTGTCATTAATGGATCCCACGTAGGTACTTATCTGTAGTTGGGACGTGTGTCAAGATGTAGGTAACCAAGATACAGTAGTGTGAAAATTGTGTTGGTTATTAGTTTCAGTTTAGGCAAAAAAAATTGTGATCAAATTTGTTTTCAGTTTTGACCTTTTTACCTTCAAGAGGATGTATTGGTGTGTTTGGGCTTTCATGCGCTCAATAATAGTTTCCAATATATTTTTTTAATTTATCGATAGTAGTATCTTTTTTTCTCTGGCATTGCATTGTAGAATATAAATAAGTTATTATTTCATATATTATGCCAATGTCGGTAGCAAAATAATACAGTTACTATCTAACAATTTATAAAAACCTATTGCAGACAATACTTTAGAGAATGAAAGACAAACAAATGTCAACACTAATTGTTTACGAACTAGTAGTGATTTAAGTTTTCTAAGTGTAATTTACAAGTGCGCAATTTTCGTTGAAAGGTGTATTGTATATCATTTCGGCAAATGACGACTGAAGTCTTGGTAGACCACAATTCTGCTTATCACGAAAAAAAAAAATGACGTTTTTTTATTCCCCTGCAGTTAAGTCCTGACTACAGCGGGACGAGGTATATATAAAGGGCAACTTGTTGCATACTCGCCCAGGGGCGGAGCAAACCGCGGTGGCACGTTTCACAAGGTCATAAGAAAGATAGCGCGAAAAGGGGATATAGGTTGAGAGGGGTTGAGAGCGGTCGCACGAGTGGGATTTATGTGCTAGCGGGGCGAAAGGGGTGGTGTACATCTATTTCACCCCCATCACCCCTTTCTCCCTCCCCTTTACCCTTCCCCTCCCCTGGTAGTTCCTACGAGCGAGTAGAAGGAACGGTGCAGAGGGAGAATGGGGCATCAGATTACAACGTTATCAGTAGCCGCGGTGCGATCGTTCATCTTTCTATGCCCCTGATTAATGAGTTTCCAGCGGCCGGTAGTCAGGCTCTGTATTGTAACGATCGTGAAATCGTGTTTGTCTGTATCTTAGGCTCGAAACCAGGACCACCGATGAGAGCAGAGATTGATTTAAGATTGCGTGCTTCGCAAACTATACGCAAAAAAAAAAAACACAATTGAAATCTACAGTTTTCTGGGAGTGCATATGTGTGTGTGCGTTGTATTACTGAAAAACAATAATCGCTAAAATTTTGAGCAAATAATTTGTCAGTGTTTGCGTTATTCTGGCGTATTTTTTTGCACCGAATTATAATTTACGGCGTTTTTATGTAGCTGATTGTAACCCCATTAGGTCGTACGGGGAACTGTTATGCTGAGAAAATAAGCAAAACCTGTTGACTAGGGTGACTTTTTTACATTTTTGTTACATCGGCTTCGAAAAACTTATAGTTTTCAATTATTTGAATTAGTATTTATTTACGCACACGCCCTCTTAGAATAATACACATTTAATGTAGACTATCTCGTTGCACACTATTGTACACCTGATAAGAAGGGACCCTTGTTTTTCGCGAAAAAAATGTTGCTTCACTTTGTTTCGGTGTCTTACGTGCACACCTGCAGTTCTGCTTCGTGGTCAGCGACTGGATATTTTAACTGTCACGAGTCTTGAGATTCTACCGTCAAATCACAAACGTGTGGTGTCGCAGGAAAGTTTTTGTAAATGTCTCAGTCAAATGAGATACGGCTCTTCACAAAGACACGCTGCCAATAACCATGAAGCATAATTGCAGATGTGCACGTAAGGCACTGAAACAAACTGGGGCAAAAGTCTTTTCGCGAAAAAACAGGGTCCCTACCTATGAGTCGTAGTGTTCCCTGAAGAAATCAGTTTTCGGAAGTAATTCTTAAGAACACATTTACAAATCATTACATACTCAGTTGTATTTCTTACGCATTATATATGGCAGCGTAGAAATAAACCATTGTTTATTAATTATTTCATATACAAAATGATAGGGTCACCACTTGTCTCATAGAAGCGAATTGTTGGCGGGAAGACTGAACGCTAGTTCAGAAGTAAGGGGAATGTGCGATGCACGTGATATGTCACACTTATCGCTTCTGCACTTCTTCTAGGCCTCAAACGCGCAAAATACGTCTGTTCAGGTGGCTGCCTGAAGAGACGGACGAATAACTTCGTGTGGAGAATTCAGATTGTTAAGAGGTTGATCAGAATGTTCTGCTTTGAGTTATCATAATTATTTTAAAATATTGCTTTTTGAAAGTTATTACATTTCCATAAAAGTATTTGTTGTATACGGGGGTCTTACAAAATTCTTGTGATGATAAAGTAAATTTGTGAAATACATGTGTCAGAAAAATAATTATTACAACTATTGTAACGATTTTTCTTAATTCCGGCATTTTTGGTAAACTTTCCTGACACTACTATTTGACAAACCATGACGAAAATAAGAAAAATTCTAAAAATACAAAAAAAAAAATTTAAAACTGTGATTTACTCTTGGACGCTCTTAACTTAGTGGCTGTGTACTCTGCAATTGTAAATATACTATTATTATTTGCGGTTTTCTTTTATCATGTATTCCAAGTAATTATTTCTGAGTATTTAAATCTTGCACCTTTAGTCTCCGGACAACAGGGTACATTTTCACCCGATTTCCTCTTGTTTTGACCCTTCCGTGTACAAAGTAACTTGTGGTTGTTGTATATTATTTGTTTAGACGAAAAACGCTAGGAGGTAAATATAACCAATGGTGACCGTTCCTGCATTTTATTTCGCCAACACGTCTATATCGTACCTCGCAACTGGTTAGAAACTGTTGACGTGTTAAGTTGTTTTCGAGGGTTTTTATTTTCGTGCCATCAGAGGCATCGTAGCGATATAAATTATAGCAGTTTCCATCGTCGGTTTCAACAATTCAGAAAATTCTTATGCTGTAATGCAGTCGTCTTTCCCAGTGGATATTTTTGCATAATTTATTTCGACAAATTAGCTTGATCTAAAATTCGAGAATACTAATCTTTCACGTATAGCTGTCGAAATGCTGCCTGTCGTCTGCAGTTTAAAAGGCGAGAAGAGAATCCAATGTTCACGTTGCCCTATAAATTATTAATGTTAATGAAGAACGAGTTTCAAGACATGGAGCGTTTTCCTACCTTTATTCAAACTACGTTTTACACTGTTCCATTTGAGCTATAGTTCAACTATTTTTGCCAAGTCTGTGCGAACGCACTTTCTTGAAAAATAAACGGAAAGTCGCTTTCAATATGTAGAAATCTATCGATTTTTCTGGGCTGTGAAATACGGGCGACAGATAACTTTAAACCGTTTTTATTATCAGCCGTTAACACCCTCATACACACAGCGGAAACTCCAAGCGGCGTTAAGATAAAATACAACAACGTTCTTGCCTTGAAGCATTAAATTTACCGTTTTCGAGATATGCAAATTTAAATGGTCATTTTCACTGTGTTTTTTTAAATCTCACAAGTACCAACTTAATACGATATCCGCTTTAAATTGCAATGTACTGTTCATTAGCTTATTACCCGTTATCTACAGGACCAATGTTAGAATAACTCAAATCAGGTTTTTCGATGTAGCCTCTATTTTGAGTATCATGTAATTATTTTTCTGATAAATACAGAAACCAGTGCAAAATATTTTATAAACAGAACCAAATCATAAAAAAAAGACATACATTTGTACAAAATTTTGTTACACATTTCCTTCAGTGCCAGTATAAAATAAATAATTGCGTAAATGGTATTAAACATAAATGAATAGATCTAGTATTGACGGCTTTGTTCAAGTTAAGTGACTTGTTTGCCTGTCTTACTTAGACAGATTGTATTTTATTAGCTAAAAACACTTAAGCCTTATTTATTCAATTTCTCTCTCCTAAAATGTTCGTGATTTTACTCTAGAAAATCAGCTGTTTCATAAGTATATCACGTATTTTTACTAATTGGAAGTTGTACATTAAAAGAAATATTATCTTCACCACTGTAAATTTCCCATTTTCATACGAAAAATACCCAACAAAAATTTTTCTCCCGCGAATATTATCGACACGAGTTGTCTTATGTAACAATTAATTATTTTTACGAAATGTTATATAGTTAGGAGAAACCATGTTTACAAAACCAGTTTACAGGCGTATTCGTTAAAACGGCAACAAGAATATGTATATGTTATACTCCAGTCAGAAATTACTGTACATTGGCGCATTTTTTAACATTTCCTTCTTAAAATAATATACATCTGCACGCGACGCAACTAATCAAGCGTGCCAACGCAGGCGGGGGGAAAAAACTCCCACTGTGCGGCTACATTTGGACGGAATGCCTGGCGCAGGGCATAAATCTGACCAACGTCTCGATGCGTCCGCAAGAAGGTTCGTTGCCAGCACAGGTGGATGCAGCGCGCGAGATTTATGGAGCCGCTACACAGAATCAGCCGGCCACAGACCGAGTCTTGGTCGCTTACAAAACGTCCCGGCACATTTTCCACTTACCGCTTCCAACCGACCGTGTCCGAAGAACATATGTCCCGGCGTCCGCAGGTTCTCCCCGCACGCGTGACCGACCACTGAGCTCAGGGTGGCCAACCACATGTTTTAGAATTTCCGTGTCCGGATTGTAAAATTTCCATTCCGTCTCTGAAATTCTCTAGCATACATTTAAAAATTACGATAAACGAAAAATATATAGTCTTTGCATATTCTCGCTTGTTACGTTTGAGGCACGGAAACTGAGAAAGTGACAAGCGGAATATAACACGTGCGTGAAACACCTCATCGGTAGATACACCGGAAAATCGCGAAAATGTTTAGTAGCGTAGTCTCCAATAAACTATAGTATATTAACCGTGACACATGTAAACAGTTTTGGGACAAATCACACAAGCTGTGTGTTCAAGCTGTACCGTTTTAAATGTGTTTGTTGAAGAGAGAAACAATGCTTCATATAAACGATAGCCAATATAGATACAAAACATTCAGTGTTATATACAGTATGTTGGAGCCTAGCAAATAGTCAACTATTCCCGTGATTATCCAATGTCTCTAACCATAACTAAAAACTGTATTTTTGTTACATAACTCACTGAAGGCAAAGCTGTTCACCATACCGTCGTGCAGCATTTCCGAGAATTCATTCCAAGACAGTTCAATATGGAAGCGTAGGCCTACATTACTATTTGAATAGCAAATTAATTTGAAATCACAAATTTATCAAAATAAATAAATAGAGACAAGCAAAATTCACGTTAGTTCTGGCCAGCAGACTAGGCTCCAAACGGCTGTACGCTCATTCGACGTCTCCCATTGGCCAAAACTGTCGTGGTCTGTTGTGAAGAATGCACCAGTCCAGTAATTAAGCGTTTCGTTGTAGAATGACCAACCTCTTGTAAAGGGATCACACACGTAACTGGCATCACTTACAGTCTCGTGGCCAATGGAATTACAGGTTATACTCTGGAATGTATAGCATGTCCCTACCAAACACAATAAAACAAAAACAGAAATCCAAGAAAATAGTTTTTGGCAACATTTTTTAGGAAAACAAAATGTTCCGACTTAGGGTACATCAGGGGCATAATAGCAAACGTCAGAATTTTGCTAATTTTATTACGACGCAGTAATAAATTAATCTCAAAGAATGCTTCACTACGGCAAACTGTTTTATCATCGAAATTGGCAAAAAAATTGGTTTTCTACAATTGCCTTTTTTTTTTAATACTGAACGAGAAAAATATGAGCATTTGATTCAACGTTTTAAGTTGTAGCTTAGGAACTAAGAATTCTTATGAAACACGTAACAAAACTGTGAGGATGCTCTACGAGCCATCGTGTTTGACGTCTCCGACATGAACACCACAGCGGTGGTTCAGTGTTCAGATGTAAGATTCGTATCACCCAGTAAAACTTTACACTTTGTCTCGGCGGCAGTGCACTAAGAGACAGCCAAGTTTTCCTCTGCGGATGTCACGTCCAAGGACACACAGCACCACGATAGCTATCGGGTTATCTTTGGTCTTTGGCACGTGTTGTGAGTATATTGCACAGGGGACATGTTCAATTATTCGTTCAAGGGCGATGCGCAACACATTGGTAATAACTAAGGACTTGAAAAATTAGCGTTTTCTTTTGGACACAACCAAGAGTCCAAAAAACTATACGTTCGTGTCACTTTCTAAATTGGCTTTGGCTTTATATGACTCCTCCTGGAGAGCGTTGAGACAATAATAAAGATGATAGAAAATGGAGGCCAAACCGAGTTGTTTCACTGTGACAGCGAGCAGCTAATGAACAGATGTCTACATTAGTACACAGATATTCTTGGAGGCTAGCCGACATGTCAGCGAACCCGCGAATTTTTCCGGTATCTAGTAATAACTAGAGAGGTGGAAAAATCGCGAGAATCTTCTCTGCCAGCGTATTCTCCAAACCAATGTAGTGTTATGCTTGAATTGTTGGTCGACGATTATGTGGCACAGTTTTGATGCTTACAGGTTTTAGGTCCGAAGAACAGCGCACCCTCCTTCAACCCGCATTGAAACTGTACTCGGGCGAGTGAATCAAAACACAGCACGAATCCTCTTCTTTTCTTGCATACAGTTACTAAACGTGGCGTTCTGCCGGTGTTCAATTTAAAACTTGCCCTCCTAGCCAATCAATGTTCACCAGATCCAGTTTTAATCAGGCCTTTACCCTGGC
>PNEQ01062865.1:45803-62905 GCA_003012365.1 Medauroidea extradentata
GCAAAATGGCTTCCCTGGCCAGCAACATGGCGGAAACACCTACTGCCAATCAGCGTGAGGCAGCTGCTCTGCTAGTCGGCAGCCAGGTCAATAGGAAACCTGTAGTAACATGCAGGAGCCAAACAGACACGGGGCTGGAGTCTACAGCCTCGGGCAGCCAATAAGCGGCCAAGTTCGCCTATATCAAACGAGCCGCCACATCATTTCACGTCTGTATTACTATTTAGTCTGTGCCCTGGCGGGACCTTATGGTTCACCGAAACCTAAACTTTCTTGCACCTTTATCGCCTTCTACTCCTGCTCCAGTTCGAAATATTCGAGTCGTTTCCCAATATTTGTAGCAAAGCTGTTCCACTTCTTACAAATGCCACTGTTTGCCGGTATAGCTTTCAGGTCTACACTAACTATCCCGTAGTCTTGTAGATGTGCCCTGAATTCCTTTCTGATGTCTTCGGTCTTGGGGCATTCTATACTACGTGTTCCATCGTGTCGTCTGTCCCACAAACATCACACAAAGGTGAATCCACCAATTTCATACAATTTAGCCTTGAAGTTGTCATGTCCTATCATGAGTTGAGCACTGTAGTGGTTTACTGTTATCCAGTTTCGCTTCACCCTGTCTTCCACTACAGGAATAACTTAGAACGTAATTAGCTGCTTACAGACGAATCACAGGCGTCCAGTCGCAGCGCACCAGAAATAGCATTAGCTTAGTCAAATATTTAGGTGACGTTACATAATATTACGGCCTTATAAAGGCGTGGTTCGCCTTAGTTTCCAACGTCTTAATTGTTGAAATTTTTAAATATACATTTTAAAATTCAGCGTTTTTTTATTGAATATAAAATATTATATTTTTTGTTTTTATATATGTCAAATCATAGCCTACAACATTGTTATAAACTTGAATTCTTTCGGTTTGGTACGCCTCTGACATTTTAAATGTTGACGTTTATGATACATTAACATTACGCAAAAACTATGAGAGATACACAAATTTCCTAGGAGGAAGATTTCATCACATTTATGTATAAAATAAGAAAAATAATATCTGGTACAAATGTGAAAATAAAAAAAGACGTTGAAAACTGAGGTGACCGCACCCTTAACAATTAGGTTTTAAGAGTCTATGTGGGTGAAGTGAGGCGAAGCGACAACACAGTATCCATGCCCGTGTCGTGATTTGGACCCACGACCTCTCGCGGCGCCTAATCAATTACGCCACGGACGCAGGCGTGTCAAATATGGACTCACCAGTAATAAAAGCAAAGCGTCATTGATAGAGATGATGGTATACCGCGAAAATGTTTTTTTTACCAACATACCCTTGAAAACGCTGTAGTTTATTGCAACCCATATGATTGGGTGATATACTTAGGACACAACGTAGCTGTCTGCAGACCAATAACAAGCATCAAATACTACAATAGCGGGATTCTTATTGGCTCAGTCAAATAGGGTAACAGCTTCACGTACAAGCGAAAACCAGTGATCTTCTAGTAAGCTGAACGTGCGTTGAAACACAGAAAACAGTTAGGTTTTCCTGCGATAAACCATCATCTCTAGTCATAGATGAATACATTACATTGAAGCCTAGTGAAAGTGAACTCTCCCCACGATAATTCACTATCTCTACAGTAAACTAAGTTTTCATTGTAAATGTTTAGGTGCTACAATTGTGACTGGTAGAAAAAAATAGGGAGACAAACGTAAAGTTGCTTTGCCGCAAATAGAACACACTTTAACTAACCGTAATATATCTAGTGAAAATATTGTAACTTAAGTGAAGATTCGTGTGGCTTGGAAAAGTGGAGGTGGGTGGGAGGAAAATAGATAAAGGTGACTGTGGACTACATTCGCTGTTAATTTTTTAAATGGGGATATGCTGCGTAATAATAACGTTGCCAACTTTATTTTGTTAAAATGCGATGAGTGTTCGTTTCACTGCTTCGATTTTAAATTGTATCACACTCCGTGTGCCAATGTATTCGCATTCCATTCTTGACCAGATAGATAGTTTAAAACTGCGTTTTCTACAATGAACGTTAGTATTTTTTTCGTTACTGTGGGAACCCAGAATATGTTAAAAGTATTTCATTATCAATAATATTTATATAATTATTAAAACATGGTAAAAATAAGAACATCAATCACATTAGGTAACCGGTAACGTTTATATTGTTTCTACAACACAACAATTACTCCCTTGTTTATAACAGACTATTCCTTCTAGATAATTGCTGTTTCTATAGTTTTTAATGTTGTACAAACAATACACAAACAGTGCCGGTTCCCTAGTGTGAGTGATGTTCCTTTGTGATGCACATGTGTAGAGCCTAAGGCAATGACCTAACCTTATTAAGGAAACGAACTTTCCCTTAATTTGGGTGAAAAATTACGGTACATGTAGCAAACGTCTCGAACATGACACGGAAATAAAACTTGATGAATAAGGAAAACCACGTAGGGTAACTACGCATTTTCCCGTGGTACATAGCATATATTGTCGTACTTATTTATTGTTTAACTTACCAGTTTTTGGGAACTCGTGTCATGATGATTCATGAACAAAAAAAAACGGATTGACCAAATGTAAAGTGTACGAGATGAGGTAAATGTTTTTGTTTAAATGTTCCGGCTGGTTATTTCGTCGAAGTTAAATATGCACCGTACTGGCATTATCACCATTAATGTTTACATTGTTATTTTCTGGAAAAGATGGTTTGTTACTTCAACGATCGTGATATTTAAGATTATTTAATTATGTAATTTCTTTTCTCAAGTAAAATTTAGCAATTATATTCCCATTACATGTGTCAAGTAATTTTTACTTGCACGTGGTGTAATTTTCTTTACTTGCAAGTAAAAGATTTTTACCTCATTTTTAAATGTGTGCATCAGTGCGTTATTCTCAGTGTAGTTATTCCCATTTCCACCGTTAAATAAAGAACCGTTCTGCAACAATCCGTTAGAAACATCATCGCAGAAATGCCCTGCCCGCCCTCACTTAAACTGCAGAAATCAACAGAGAACTGTCCCACAACCAGTTACGAAATTTTGTGTTGCTGCAAGTGTGTTGAAACATTTGAGTTACACGAATAGTCCATTTTGTGTTTCCTTTCATCAAACATTGTACAAATAATTCAAGTTTTTCTTTTTCCTCTCAGTTTTGTACATACAAATGTTAAAAACCACCGCATTTTGTGATCATGAGCGGCAGTATGCCACCCGTAAATACATACATGGGGTTTATAAAATGAGTATTTCTAACTTCTGGCGTGAATGTCAGCACTAGCGGGATCGGCTATGTAGTATCCTAAGTATTCTTGAAAATATCAGTTTACAGCATAGTGAAGCTGCTGGTATTAAATACTTTTTTTCACATCTTTACTACTACGACGTCGTTATTACTTAAACGTTTTTTATTATTTACACGATTTTATTACTTGCACAACTGTATATCTAGTCCATTTGTTAAAAGTTATAGATTCCTCTCTTGGTCTAGGCAAAGATTTTCAAAACGGGAAAATACTTTTAATTTTGTTATGAACATTCCCTTCATTTTCATACTGCAGGAGGCTCTGGTAAACGATCGCCGGATCGATCTGCCTGGTGACACAACTTGTTCTTGGGTCAAACGCTCATGAACCACCACTTCCAGTAGACAAGTATTTTATTGTGATATAAGACGGTAACATTGATAGTAATGAAATGTATTTTCCGTGTTCATTTGCCATATATCAATAGTACACTAACATGTTAAGTATTAGAAACTATGCTGAATGGGAAAATTAAGCAGGGACTTGATACGTACTTACTTTACTGTAAGAAGCCAACACAGAACCTACCACCCTACCACCATTCAAACCCATCGTCACTACCATTATCCAGTACCACTTCTACTGTCAATACCGCGCTAACATCACCATGAACTACTACCGCCACACAAGTATCACAATCACCATCGCAACTTGTACCCATACTATCTCCTTCACTCCCACACTTGAATACATCTCAATTACGATAACCACCATGGTAGTAATGTTACTTAAAAACATTGGGTAAAAAATTGCAGTAATTTTTTTTTTCATGACACGACAGATTATTACAACTGTGCACTAAAGAGTCTTTCTGAAACAGAACTGTCAAAATGTTGCCTTCGTAACTGAGACTGACTTTATAGTACGGATAGTAGAGGTTTGCATGATTTTAAAATATCACTTATAAGGAGAGTGTGTCTGTAAACAGGACGATAAATACCTTGTTTTTGTCTTGTAAGTCATGATGATGATTTAATGGTAAATGCAGTGGAACTGTCAGGCATCTTTATTAGAAAAGAAATGTCAAAATCATGCCAACGTATAGTCACAAGCCACTGATTTTGATGAAAAGAATTTAGTACCAATTTGTTCCAATGCCTTATGCGCTCATTTGCAGCTCTAGTTCATGGTAGTGAATATATGTTTTAACTCTCAGATTCTTGGAAATCTACCCGCAAAAAGCAGAAGTATGGTGCCATAGTAACCTTATTCTTATTGGCTCAGTTAAATAAGAGACGCCTCTGCACAAACACGTACTGCCAACAATCATGAAACAGAGCTGAAGATGTACACGTAAGGCACTGAATCAGTGGCTCTGGTGATCACTCGTTGATGTTATTCTAGTGAAGGACGAAGTTACGGATGACAGTGGCATATGTGTGTGAAGATCTCTCCCCCAATAGCCCAGGTCTAAGACGCCCCTCGTGTGTTGCAGGCACGGTGAACGCCAACGGAGAGACGAAGCGACAGCGCACGTCGTACACCCGGTACCAGACGCTGGAGCTGGAGAAGGAGTTCCACTTCAACAGGTACCTGACGAGGCGACGGCGCATCGAGATCGCCCACGCCCTCTGCCTGACGGAGCGCCAGATCAAGATCTGGTTCCAGAACCGCCGCATGAAGTGGAAGAAGGAGCACAAGATGGCCAGTATGAACATCGTTCCGTACCACATGTCGCAGTACATGTCCCAGTACCACCACCCACAGTTCGGGCCCCCACCCTCGCACCACTTCGCTCACCTGGCCACCTAGAAGGTCCCTGGTCTCTTACCTTAGAGTACTGTCTCAGAGACAGTCTTTACACTCCATTACGAAGTATTGGACAATGTTACACCGTGACATCGCATTCTCTGCATGTTCAGCGAACCCCCGCTTGTAAACTTTGATCTTTTATGGATGTCATGGCCCAGAATAACGTATACCGAAAATGTCTTGGATTTTGTATACACAAACATTCAATGAGAATAAAATACAATAACGCAACACCAACAAATCATCATCATATGTATGTTAATAGCAACCTGCCGATACTGCAGTCCCAATTCTGCAGGCTAGTGGACATATAGTGTGAAATCATTGTTGTCAAATTGACATGCGCACACTCCACTCCCCATTGCATTAAGGTCATGAGCCGTAAGCCGTACTTCCTTTCATATGTATGAGTCTTAGGAGCTCACGAAAGACCACAGAACTAAAGCCTTGCCCCCTTTTCTCTTCGGATTGTATTACGTGTCGAATGCTTACACAACACATCTTCCAACAGGAACTGTGCTACATCTTGAGCAGTGTTGGCAATTTTCGATGTACCTTATTCTCGGCCATAATGTTTATGCTTAGTAAAGTTCTATCACATATTTAATTTCAAGAATAAAAATAATTATATCATTACTTTTCATAGTTTTGTCCAGCAGCGGAATATGGGACACAAGTCACATCATGTTGTCATCTCCTTAATATTTGGAAGATACAAGCACATCAATTATCTATTAATAACAGTTTAAAAGAAATGTAGACCTCTCTTTTCAGACACGCCTTCTAAAAATTTCCCGGCCATACGTTTTAGTCACCGCTAGAGCATAGCCTAATTTCGATTCCATATTGTATATGTTTACAAGTGTGCTAGTTGCTTACTGTATCCCCTAGAGTTTACCACATCTTAAAGACAATGAGTATGGCAAATGATTTCGTACTTAGTTTCGCATACAGAACACGTCGTGTGTTTCAACAAAGGTATAGTTGCGCATGCGCAGTGCGCTAGGAGTGTTGTCAGCACCGCTTTGTAAAAGTAATTTCTTGCCTATGGCTTTGTTTTGACATGCAACAAACACAGCTGGCACGCACAGAATGAAAAATGTCACTAAGTGAAATGGTCTAAGTTTCGTATTGTGCAATGGCATTACACATGTTTTCCTATTTCTGCACTTAACCTTAAAATTAAAACAGGGAACGTCGTATTTTATTTTTTTGACTAACTTCGTATAGTGACAAATTAGAACGTTTCTTACATGTTCTGCATTTTACGAACATAATTTTGTAGAGTACTAAGAAAAGACAGTGTACTACAGGCGCAGTAAGCTAATGAAGACTTAACTTTTCCGTGCTTAAGGGGCCCGCCTCGTTGCCATAAAATCACACTGCAGCGTGTTGAAGAAAAAGTTTTACACCGAAACTAATACACGTGTGTTCACGCCGTTTCTCTACGATAAGAACACACACTTCAGACGACTGCCCTTAAGTACTTTCAAGACAACACACGTATTAGAAATCCCCTTTTAGGGCACGTCAAAATGGGTTAAAACGGGGATTTCAGGCTGCTATAGCGGAGAATATACTAGCCGAATACATGTGAAACCACTTAAGGGTAGTGCATTGGACTTTAGTAAAGTGATATCGTAAATAAAACAATAGGGTCACCACTTAAAGTCCCATAGGAAATTTGTTTTTTCGCGAAGACTGCACGCCTTAAGCGTAGAGGCGACGCACCGTTGTATGACCCATACGACGTCGCCCTTAGCACCATACCTCACTCACACAAACACATGTGCCACGAGGCTGGCCCCTTAAAGGGCCGTACGTGAGAGTCGAGTCGTTAGGAAGGAAAGGGAATATGGTTACGTGTACAATTATATCCGACCGTGATCAGTCAGTTTTAATTATACCGCTTCCGAAAAACAACCATTTTCTGCATTGCGAAGAGGAGAATGTCGTGACAGAATTAAAAATATCTACTGCACCCTTACCGCTCCATAGATTTCGTGCCTCACACACACTTACACGCAGTTTACTTCTGGATCTACCGTAATAGCCTGTGGCTTTAATAATACTAAATGTTATTAACATTTCCTTGCGAATCAGAATGCTAGAAATAGTTATTTGAAAATACGACAATGCGGGCTTAGCTAATTACCCTTTTTTTAATGCACATTATATCTTAAATAGTAAATCGTAATTTTAAAATATTCAAAATTAAAGTTCAATACAATATTTATATACACCAAAATTTAATGAAACTATTTAAACATATGGAAATATCATGTCGTAAACATATGCACTGGATTATAAAAGTAATGTTAATGACTTAATTTCTCTGACACTTCACTTATGAAACTAAAATGAACAGTTTTTATATAAGAGACAATAGAGCCGCTTTAACGCGCACGGGTCCACTTAGAGGATACACTCAAAAGTGAAATCGTTTTACTCAGTACTAAACTCTGAAAAACTTCTCATTTCGAATGCACTACAGCAATCATTGCAAGCAATGAAAACAAACATAACATTTGTTTTGTTTCCCACGGAATCCGTAGTACGTAAGCCGCTGCTACTCATTTGTCGTCAACGATAATGCGATCCGCAACGATTGGGATTGGCCGGTGTTTACGTTGCCTTAATGCGTTCCGCCGGCTAACCATTTCCGTGGGTATAATACGGCCCTCTGGGAGAGTCCCAACGTGAAATCGATAATACTCCGCTAATGCACGGAACGTACTTATTACGTCGCCGAAGCCTTGTAACTCAGGAGACAATTTGCCAACAACGTTTTTTTGTAGCTCTCGGCTGTCGCCTGGCACAGGCTTGATAATTTTATGTGAGATAAAATCAGTTAAGTCAGTCGTAAGGATACTGCTGTGGCTACTGTAGTATTCTCAGGATTTCAGCAACGACGAGTAGCGAAAAAGCTTGGTAGTTAGTGAAATAAAAATGGTTATCTTCTACATACACCTACCTACCTTCCTACTTGTTTCTTTACATTAGTATAGGCCGCTCGGGATGAAGTGTGCCCTGAAAATTTAACATTTGAAAAATATCACTAGCCGTTACTGCATGTAATACAACATTAAAAGTAATTGCCTTACTATTTGTACTGTTGGCAGCAAATTACCGAATAAAGGCCTGTGTATTTTCTTACTTAAGAGTTGGACGGTAGCTTTATCTTTTCGTTTGACATGAAAACAGGGAAGGTGATGGTCAAACTCCTCATCGCCTCTAGGCGCGAAGGACTAAACTAGTGTGCAATGATTTCGTGGAAACAGTTTATCAGTGGGACTTCAAGCAATGACCCTATGGTTTTATTTGGGGAAAGTTTTTGGTAAAGTCCTATGCAGTTTTCATGGTTCACTTTTACGATTACGATCGATATTTTTTCAGCTACAGCAACTTGAAAAAGCTATTTTTAGTACTTTTGAGAAACTTGGTTATCATGTTTTTAAAAATCTGGCGACCTTTTTTAAATCAGACTCAGTTTTAAGTGTGTATTCTCTTCGTAGATAAACGCATTAGAAACACTTTTTAATAGTAATACAAGAAAAAAGTACTTCCCGTACCACGCTACAGCTCGGCTCATGCGTCCTGCCAACTAACTCTTAAACACAACAATAATGAAATAAATAAACTGAAATCGACGAATTTTAAATTTATATAATTAATAAACTTTTTTTACCAAACCATAAAGGATTCTACCGACTGCATAATTTATCTTACATGCGCACACACCTAGTTGACATGTCTAGAGACGCTAGACATTTCCCGTCGTTATACGTTACGCGCGGAAATATATGAATTGCCTAGAAATAGAAATATTTCACGATTTTTTTTAGTGGTCACTTTATCCCAAACGGCTTATAGTTGGTTCATCGACTGTGACCTACGCACGCTCTCCCGTTGACATTACTAAGCTGAATTTATTCACTTTGTAAAAATAATTATGTGATTTTTCAAGTATAACCATACGATGTTTTTGAAAGATTCTTGAAGTGGGAACAAAGGATTTACAGAAATATTGTGGATACACGTCATTGTAGTGCTATGTCGGCTCAGAAAGACAATCGTGAACCAACAAAAACATTAAAGTAAAAAATAAAAAGCCTAAAACATTCGAAGAGAAATTGTGTAAAATCACAGACAATATAAATTAAAGAAAAATATAATTTCTAAAGAAACTACAGGGCGTAAAACAAACCAAAAGAGAAAACTCAGAATACCAAAATTAAAACAGCACAGGCAGTGACAAAGACGAAGGCAATATTACACACAAAACAGGATGAACCAACAGTGACGTCACATACACAAGACGAGTAAACGAATCGACAGTAAAAACACAGAAGAGCACATCTAGAGAATTTCTCAGGCAACTAATCGCGACGTTTCGGTATTCCACTAAATTACCGTGTATACTGTTAGTCAAAACATTCTTCAGTCAGCTACTACAAGACAAATGTCCCAAATATTTAAGGTTGTTACCGCGTATGCAGAGAATAAATTCGATTAACAATATGACTACCTTAAACCTCATTACAGAGTCGTTGATTACTGTGCCCGTAATTACTGTTTTACGGCATTTCCAGATAAAGTAATCCAAAACATATAGCATTGCTTTATTCTCATTCACACCTTGTAACTTGCTTGTCACTCGTTCTTTGTCTGCGCGTACTATGTATACAATCAGAATTTGTTTACATCGCATGGCTATAAAAGAAAACCCATTTGTTCTGATCTGTTCTTGTTAGAACTTTCCGACATCCCTTGTACGTGAACCCGATCCCTGATAACAAAGATTGGTGCAGACATCCGTATTTTTATAACATTTAAAGTTATTAAAATATTTGATTGACCAACTTGTAGGGGTTACTTACGTTGAAAAGAGTCGTATGTTGGCCTATCGAAGTTGCCGTATCTTGGGAATCTATTTTCCCAAGAATAATTTCTTGTTTTACAGAAGGAGTCTTATTATGCTTACTTTTACGCGATAACCTCAGCTCTCGTACCACGAAAGTTTAATAACATAGGTTTGCGAAGAAGCCGTGATTAATCCACATGCATAATCACGTTTGTGAATTTTTTTTACGTCACCTCTGTTGCGGAACATATTTAAACTACATAATATTCTGAAATATATGACACTCATTACAGATAATTTTTCCAACTTCTTAAAGAAGGCAATTCCTCACATTTTTCTTCTCCATACTTCACGGGCATACTCTATTTTAATGACCTTTTCTGCCGTACTGTTTGACAAATATTTACAAGAAAAAAATTAAAATATTCATGATTACATTTGAAAACATAAATTAAGAACCTATCTATTAGTTGACTTACAATTAAAATAAGATATTTAGTTTAAACGTACAAATACCGTATACCTACTCTCAGGACCTACATAATTCATGCTCGAGGCTCGCTAACAAATATCACTGAATCAGTTAAAATCATTATGAATTATTATCAGTTATCATTTGAACATGTGTTTTTGTGGTAAAGCGAGGAGTAATTGAATAGCTTTATTCAGTTTTAAAACAAAGAAGTTCACATATATGGCTAATTTTTTTGTAAATACATATAAAATCTCAACCCTCGCGCTACAAGCTATTCAAGGAAATAATGTCTGTGAAGAAAGAAGAAAAAACTAAACATTTCTGTCATATAAGTCAACAAAACTTATCAATGAAATAATGAAAAGAATTGGTCAAAATATATCGCAACAGAGAATGAAACTAATTTCTTACAATAGTGAAGTCAATCGAATTTGTTAATTGACGTTCATACGTTTATAGGTAATTATGACCGATTTATAGAATATTTCCCGGCCGAGCGTAACTGAAAACTAATGCATTTCATTTAATGACCAATCAATTGGTACATTGTGACTCAAATAAGTGATTAAGGAGTAGCATACGTAATCATCAACTTGAATAAGGAAGGGTCGACGTACTCGATACTTTACTGATGTATATGTGAAGTAAATTACGAATTTTTATAACTTAGAGAAGCAGTAGTACATATTACTGTTTAAATTCTATTTATGAATGATTTGAGCTGCATATTCACTCGCCGCCTTCTTCCAAAACATTAATACAGCAACTTAAATTTTTAATGTAGCTTTTCGTGTAACATCATATGTATATGTATGTATATGTGTGTATATATATAATTTGTTGAATAATTAACTTTTTTATTTGGAAAATCTGTGGAAAGCGAAAGAGAAGAAGCAATGAAACGCTAAGACTGATTTAACTCTGTGCATTAAAATACTTAAAAATTATTTTGAATAGATCAATATTAGTTCTCTGATTTATAACATCTCATTAAACCCAAGTCTAAGACAGTGACACCAGGAGTTGTAAATGCAAAACTTAATAAATACAATTTTAGTGAATACCACTACCATCATTATCAAACATTCTTAAAATTTCTCATCGTTAGCTATTTTCCTGAAACGAATTTCGAGTGCCAAGCTTGAATATCTCCTAATATGTTCCTTCATTACATATTTAATTGTGTTGTTGTATGTATCCCGTGTAAACTGTAGCGAAAATAAAAACAGTAAAAACAACTGTACGTTTGTCCAAGGAACTTTGGAACTTAAAAAAAAACTACATTATAATTAGCGTCTAGAGAGATACGCAGCATAGTACAATCATAGTTTATTGTACATTCTTTCTTGGCGAGGTAGTTATTCTGTCTTTGATTGTATATACGTGTGTTGATGTGTAATGCGATGTGAATGATAGCGTGTTAAACTGTTCGCTACAGTTATAAACAAATTCGGAATCATACAGGGGTTCTTTCGAAATGTAAATTAATAATTTTGTAGGCATGCTAACCAAAAATTAAAATATTTCACATGTATGAAAACCTATCATATTTACCTGCTTTATTTTATTTTTTTGAAAGTAGATAATTCTGTACATTTAGAATGTGTAGTATACACGAACTTGTTCAAACTTTAAGATTTTCTCTATGCCATGGAGTCGGTTCAGCCCAGTTATAATAAATGAATTGCATTGCTGTAATTTATTCGAAGTTAAGACTGATTAAATGAAAATAACAAAATATTTTTAATATGTTTTGTTTTAAATTTTTGGAGAGCTGTTATATTTATGTGTTTGTTAAATATGTTACACAGCTTTGTATAAATATGGATCGCCCCTAATATTTTGTTAATATACACCCGCTAAGAAGTTTCTATTAAATTTTATTAATTTAGTCTTGACCACTAAGCTTTCAATGATTTAAATAATTATGTTAATTTTTGTAGTAATTGAATTAAAAACTCTCTGCAGTTTCAATAAAATCATATCGTGCATAAGGAAAGACATTTTACATGGAGAATTTTGTAAAATAAGTTTTTTAAGAGACTAATTTTTTCTCTTTAGTAAAATAACAGTTTACACTAAAGTTAGTAAAATGTTACATGTAAACAGTTTTATTTATTTACCGAATGCTTCTCAATAATTCTCATGAAATAATGGTATTCCTTTTCTAGTGAATTAATTATCATTATAATATTTAATACTTCTTGTATCATAGCTTTGTGGCAGCAAAAATTAAATACTAAAGGTTATATTTTATTTTCTTTTATTTGCTCTAACTGAAGACTGGAATTCGCTTGAAATATAATGAACGTATATGAATTTTATTTTTAGTGGATTTGTGATGTGTTTTAAATTTTTTTTAGTTTGGTATGGTTGTGAAAAAAATATGTTGTTTTTGTTGTTTTTGTTAATGTTGATACAAAAAATATTGTAAAATAAATTTTAATTTATAAATATACGATTAAACGTAAGGAGGAATAAATGTATATCAAAGTCATTGTTTGAAGAGAAAATATTATGTTCTGATGCTCATTCCATGTAAAATACTATCGTATTTTAACGTAATAAAATTTTTGTTCCTTCTTGAAAAATTATGTTTATTCATCATTCTGTTTCTTAACAAAATTTCCTTTCCACTTAAAAACTGTAATAAGAATAATAACCGAAACCTGGTCAGGCTATGAGAAGTCTATTTCACATTCAATTAAAATGTTACTTATTAAAAACCTTTTTAACACGTTAAGCCTTTCACTTTTTAATCTGCTAGTTAGGTGTTTATTATTTTATTGGAAAGAAAGGAATTGTATGAATTGTTTGCACTCCCCATACAATCCAACAAATCTTTATAACTGAAGGAATACATTCAGAGTTGTAGGTAGATATGTTTAAAAAAAATTCAGTGACTTTAAAATTCGTAAGTGACCACATATACATTTGGAAAAGTAGGACACTTAGGTTTTCGTCACATTGCCTGTGTGATGATGTGAGAGTGCTGAGTAGCCACTAATCATGCTGAGACAGAGAAGATGTTCTTCTTTGATCGCAGTGTTCTTACTGTTTCATTGCAGATTTCCACCTGGCTTCTCTACAAGACGAGGGCTATGCGTTCCATCAGGCGATGGGCATGGGCGTGGGCATGGGGCCTATGCAGCGAGGCCTTTATGCGTGCGGCAGTCCGTACAGTTAGTATGAGTGGCCACCCCACCAGCAGTAGGCACACTGGGTGGCAGGCGGCAACACAGCTTGGTGAAGCGGCAACGCTGCGAGGCGACACGGCAACAGGGTGCGGCGAGTGCCCGCAGCCAGGGTCTGACACCTGGCGGCCAGAAGGCAACTGTGGCAACACCGCGAAATAAGGCAAACATTAAAGATGGGGCTAGAGATTAGCGAAGCAATATTCTAGTTCTTGCGCCAGTTTCAGAGTCATCCGCCATGTTGCCATTTACTTGCAAGCATTTCTGAAACCATTTTTTATCGCCAGATTATCAAATAAATGATTAGGTGATTACTGAACGAGTTTGGGTTAGAGGTATCTTGATAAGAACAAGTTTGTGTATGGCAAAACTCTCGAAATGATTGAGACGTTTGTGATATTCTGGCATGAAAAGTTGTTGCTTGTCTCTCGCAACCGTTATTTGCAATTGCAGTAATGCTGGTATGCTAAAGTCCAAAGTGAAATTGTGGTAAGCTCGTGATATTTGCCCTGAAACCCAAATGTGTTTACGTATTGGACATTCTACATAGGATGACAATACAGCGGTGAGGTGTGCCAGTGACAGAACAATTGAATGACATTAGACAGTTTTGTGTGAAAACTGAAAACAAAATTAGGCACAAATTATTATGTATTTCAAGTTGAGGTAGCAGCGTTGTGACTACCCAAAAATGTTAGCTGTACAACTTTGAAATATCGCCTGGAAAATACTGTGAATTTACTTGCAGATTATCAAATATTTAAAAGCTAATTTTGTACAACATTTAACTTATTTTATTCACCAGAAAAGTGTAATTTTACTTTCCCTGATTGCATGCCTTTGCCGTAATTTTTCATTTCATAATTTCCCAGCCATACTGTGTAACTATATAGTGTTATTAAGATTTCCCTTCAAATTTTATAGGATTAATAACGCTGACAATATTTATCATACAAAGTACAAAAGAATATTTAAGTAAATTCTTAATTGACTAGATGTTAAACATTTTTGTTCTTGTTGTGTGGTTGTATTTTGGCTTTAAATAAGAATACGTACATGGTCCGTAGCCATCACACATACATGGAAATATGTGAGAACTTACGTGACGTTGTTAGTATTATTTACTTACCATGTTCCCCTACAATGCATCGCGAAATAAAATTCCATTATTTGTCAGTACTTAAGGAATTGCAACAGATCTCGAGACAACAACCAACGTTTTTACAAATGTAGGTGACATTAACTTGAAGCGCCAATATCAGTTTGTAGGAATTCAATTCAGTTAACAATTCCTGAATTAAAACAAAGTTACTTAGTAAGGACAACCTTTCTGTGACCA
Source organism: Medauroidea extradentata (assembly GCA_003012365.1). Lineage (NCBI taxonomy): Eukaryota > Metazoa > Arthropoda > Insecta > Phasmatodea > Phasmatidae > Medauroidea > Medauroidea extradentata. The sequence continues at coordinate 60,748 of PNEQ01062865.1, forward strand.
AGAAAATATGTTTTACCTTAAATAGGCCTATGAACTTTTTAGAAATTATTTGAGCGTTAGATTCTTTATTACAATCAATTTATTAAATAATGGACTGACAACTTTACACGGTTACGTGCTTGAATGTTCATAGTTAGGTTTTCGGGTTTTGTTTCTGGTTATTTCCTGCTAATATACTCAAAAAAGCTTGTTTTTAATTGTAAGTTATGTGTAACAATGTTCTTAAATCGGAACGATATTTTAACATGCATCTTAATATAAGAATTTGATCTAGTCGTTCAAATTGTACTGTAGAGAAACGTTTGAACAAGCTCTTGATTTCAGATGACTTGCCGGTCATCGCCTAAAATGAAAATATAAATATAAACAAATACAGTTAATTGTAATGTTTAAGAGTGGGTTTTAAATTCCACTTGAATGGACTTAATGTGATGAGTGTAAGAATAGTATTGACTGTACGATTAGTCATTTTTTGAATCTAGTGGTGACAACGTGTATATAGCTATAATGTGATTGTACAGATTATAAGTTGTATGTTCTGTAATGTATTTTTGTGAATGTGCAAAAAAGATGTTATCTCCTATTTTGTTGACTCTATGATTTGGTTTATAAATGTTTATCAGTCTCCGTAAAATATAGACCAATGTTTTGATCGATCATATATTCCTTTTCCTGTAGAAAAATGTAGAAAATAAAATGACATTTTGTCTTTCAAGAGAAACAATTGTGGCTTGTTTATTTTTTATATGTTGAAATCCATTCACGTGAATTGTAGCAAGAATAGCTGTACTTATTTAAAATAGCACACATGTTTTATTTTCTTGATAGCCAAGTATAGCTTGTTAATTTATATTTGTCGCGCCACAAAAATAGGCTACAGATTAAACTACATTACCACCCAATAATTGTTCCTGCACCAATATACGTGTGGGGTGGCAGTAACCGTTTTCTGTTTGTCTTAGTCATGTAATAAAAGGATCCTCAAAAATGCAAACGACCAATAATCAAAGTAGGCCTGGAAATGTACGTACATTTTTCGGGAAAAATCGATGTCCCTAATAATAGCAAATGCACTCAAAATGCACCTGTTTGTGACGAATTTTAGTAGTTAGACACGTAGAGCTACATGCAGCATTCAAAGGCATACCGAAGTTTTGGAACCTCATAATTTTTTAACAATAGTATCCTAAATCAAAAGAATTTGTATGCCAAGCACAACAAATGTTTTGCTTATACGTCACAACTACGTCACCTTATGCCAGGGTCCTCTCAGACCCATGTCATGGATTTACAACCTATTCTGTATCCTTACAATACATTAAAAATTTAGTTTCAAATGTACCACCTGCTGACAAGAAAAAGAAAATGCACCGCTATATCAAAGGACAGCTGATTTTTAAGAAAGTAAATTTTGCACCAGCTTGCTTCAATTCCACACGCATGCATCCGCAACTCGGGTGCTGCATAAGAGGTCGAGATTAAGCGCATACAAGTTCAGAAAGTGCAGTAGTTATGACCAAGTGACCACCTTCACGACAACAATTCGCAGAAGAAATCAGACCTGCATTGCCCTTGACGGTAGTTTTAGAAAACAGTAATTTTCACAGATGAGGCAACATTTCGCGTGTCGTGTAATGTCCACAGGCATAGCGTGCGAATCGAAAGTTCCAAAAACCCACTTGGCATTAAGGAACACGTCCGCGAGAGCTACTGTCACTGCTTTTTGTGTTAGCAATTTTGTCCCAGTTTGTTTCAATGCCTCTTGCGTGGACATCTGCGCTCTGCTTTAGTTCATTGGTCGCATGTTTTTGTGCTGATGCGTCTGTAATTTGACAGTGCTACTAACAGTAAGTAGAGACCCGGAAATTTCGCGACTTCATTTGAGGACACGTTAGATTTTAAACTTCTACACATACTAATCATTTTCTCGGTAGGATCACTGTAGGGACCTGACAAATTCGCTTTTTATTTCGGACAAAAGCTATAGCCTAATTCAAACAACTTTTAAGTTCGTGCCAAATTTCTCAATCGGCTCTGGTTTTATTTGACTCCTCCCGGAGAGAGTTGAGCTAATAACCACAGACTAAATAGTAATACAGACGTGAAATGACGTGGCGGCTCGTTTGATATAGGCGAACTTGGCCGCTTATTGGCTGCA